>VIAB01018087.1:2790-15945 GCA_009801035.1 Oophaga pumilio | reverse complement strand
TATCGGGTCAGAAACCAACCCCAGGTAGCATATAAGTACTAGCCAGACTCACGTCACGGACATGGGAAATCGGGTTTCGAAATAAAAGAGCAGCCCAAAATTAATTGATATTTTAATTGCCGAAAGGTGCACTAGATAATACAAATTTATACTGAGTAATATACAGATATTACAGCCAGAAGTACAGATAAAGGTAGGGCACAGGTATGGGATTGCAGTTAGCTGTGTGTTACGTTACTGTTTCTTATAGCTTGTGGATGAAGGGAAGCTCTCGTATCCACAGGTACCTTCTTAGTTTCTGGTCCGTTTCCACGCATGATGTAGCTTTCGTGGCACGACAATGGCTAAAGGCAGCTTTTAACCCTTAGCGTGACCCCTCCCATATTTGCCACTGCCCCTCTAGGTCGGACTGAAATCTCCTTCCTTGACCTCCTAGCTGAAATAATTCACAATATCTAGGATGGGTCACACTTCCTAGGCGGAGGTCCAAACAACAGGTTAGTTGGGGCTGGACCGATATGGAGAGTCCAAACTTGGGTAGGCTAAGTGTTTCTGGAGAGCCAGTCTCATCTCGATAGCTCGGTATATGGTACAGCTAGAGAAAGATGAGACACAGGGATGTGTGAGGAGGGCTCACATGATTCTGGTGGTATATTGGATTTAACCCTGAGGTTCATGGTACTCTCATAATTCATCTCTAGGTGTCGGTGCCCAAGTGTCTACGCTTTCCATTGATAGCTTACAGCCCTGTACAAAAGACAGCAAGGGGTCCCAGCTCTGTTCCTTCTCACCTTAATTAACACATGGCCTCTAATTTGCTGGCCATATGGCAAAGTCGTGTTCTTTTGGGAATTTGTGTACTTATTCCAAGGGTGGGGGCCACAATTCTGGGGGGGAAGGAGATCTCTGGATAATATATTGGGCCTGAATTAATAAATCCAAAATGGAGTCTCCCTCATCCCTCACAGGAGCCACGCAGACAAGAATGGGGATAAGGAGCCATGCAGACAAGAATGGGGATAAGGAGCCAGGCAGACCAGAATAGAGATTAGGGGACCATGCATACTCGAGTCAATAATTTTTCTCAGTTATTCGAGGCAAAATTAGGTGCCTCGGCTTAAACACAAGTATATACGGTAAGTGTAAAAACTGGCAACCTTTGACCTTGTTATAGGTCTTCTTTAATTAGTAATCTTATTAACTACAGATACAATAATAATGAATAAAAAATTCTGGCACCATTTGGATAGTTCATGCAGATTTCAAAGATAAGAAAAAAAAAAGTTAGTCCAGTTTTCAATTAATTAAATCCACTGTTTATTAGATATTAATATAGTGACAGTGCACTATTTTTGAGAATGAATTACGAGCAAAGCTTTTAAATCGCTGACAAGGAATAACATTATTACGTTTGAAAATGGTGTACAGTGTCACTATTTCCATTCACATCCAATAGCGGATTTTAATTATTAAAAGACAGAAGCTTGGAATAACTGTGATTTTCCGTCCTTTGACAGGTCAAAAACTATACACCGGGCAGTGAAGTTCTGTGCTACCGGGTGCACTGTTTGCAAAGCAGATGAACTAGTCTCCTCATCCATATGGCGCCACAATCGGGATATAACCATGCTATCCTGGTGAAAGCAAATCACACTGCAACACCAGTATGTAGCATAAGCATTTACAGGGACAGATGCAGTAACCACACTGCCTGGTGGAGGTCAATCATTGCCCCACTGGGCTATGGTATGCACAGTGAGGACAGGTGTGCATATACATGTGACCAGCTACCGCAGCAAATGTGGAGGTTTATCAGGGATAAGGCAACAATTTCTTAAAATCGCGTGGATTTGTAGCTTCACCATTGAGCACATTCTCTGACTGTCTGAACGTACGGTGCTGTACTGTATTGTGTATGTGGTTCTGTCACAAGTGGCATTATGTATAGTACATTCAAGGCCCAGCAGAACAGAATATGTAGATAGGACATTTCTTATAACTTACGTCACATCATCGGGAAAGTAAAAACTGCTATGGCATTATTTATACATGTATCTATACTTTTATACATACAGATTTCCATGTTCTGCATTACAGTCAAATATGCTGATTAAAAAAAACTTTTATAAAGTGGCTTTTCTTGTCCACTCCTAGCCGATCTGAGACACACGGCAACTTTAAATCTGACTTCTTACATCATGTTTTCTTCAATCCTGAGGCACAGGACTCACGATGGTCACTCTCACATGGCTAACAGTTTCTCAATCCCCTTTCCTATAAAATCAAATCCTTGCACCAAATGATGCTACTTTAGTACTTTTTATTCAGCAGTGACCCAGAATTATCCGTGGATGCAGTGGACGTCTCTCCTATTTAATGTCCAACTTTTCATCAGAAGATGAGAGAAGGCATTACTTACAGATTGTCAAAAGAACATCCCAAGAGTGGTGCCAGAGATGAGCGAGGGCACAAGGGGCACACTGCTGCAAATGAGCACCAAAGAGCTCTAAAGGCCCAATCTGCCAGGATTGGGGCCACTTATTGGGACAAAGTAAACTCCCCGAGACGTATTTAGAGGGAACCTGTCAGCAGGATTGTGCCCAGTAACCTACAGACAGTCATGTCCCATCATCGCTATTATCCTCTGAGCTGCTCCTGTTACCACCAGCTTGGACGCGATCTGTACTGTGGAATGTAAAGCCTCACAGCTTTTAGTAATGAGCACCCAAGAACATTTACTGACTTTTTCCAAAAATTACTGACATATTATTGGACATAGCACAGGCATAAACTAACGCCCTCTGTCATGAATAGACAAGGAAACCTCACTTGGGTTTTCCATTCATTCCACTCTTCTTATAGTAACAGACTGTAGAAACAGATCACCATCTGTGCAGAATAAAACGTACCCAACTGATGATGGTGAATCATCGCAGTCATGAATAGCCGGATATATCCAATTATATATTACACATGTATAAAATCTCCCCAAAAATACAAAAACAGACACCTTGATGAAAATTAAAAATCTCATCAACATAAAGCAGAGACAGGCGTTTAACGCTCAAACCACTCTGTGTTCATGAGTCAAGCTAAAATTCAACACATGTTTCACAGCAGAAACCCAAGCCTCACACTTGGATTTCTGCTGCAAACTTGTTTTATGCACCAAGTCTGCATCACGAAAAAGGAGACGCAGACGAACACGTTACAATCCAAGTTATTATTGTATATTTTTTGTCTAGTTTTGGGTGTTTTTCCATTTGAGACTTCTTTTTTAAAAAGGAAATAAAAGAATCTATTTAATATACGTTTGCCTTTTTTTATGTTCCTCATTGTGGGCGATGTTTGGCGTCTTCAAATGTTTCACAGAATCATCAATTGCAACTTTTTAAAAGTCGCTGTTTGAGCAAATTCTCCAGCCTCCCCCACCTAGTAGTAATTTTATGTACACCTGAGTTTTTTTTGCAAAACATTTACAAACACTTTAGGGAAGCATGCAACTTTGTTGGCTAAAAAGTGGCAAAAAAAAGGTGAGACAAAATAAAGTGTATTTTGAGAAAAATTCATGTATCATGTGCTCCACTGTGTGAAGAATTTGTCAGAAAAAAAAAAATGAAAAACCATCGACAAATGACGAATTAGGCCCCAACATTTATTTTTTTTCTTTAGTATGTTTAGCTGCCATTATTTGATCTTTTGATCTCCACGTACCTTTAGGCCATCACTGGGAAGTCTATACCCAAACCTTGCAGGAAGGTCTTCAAAAGACTTTGATACATTGTCTGCAGAGTGCTAAAGAGAAACATTTATTTGTAGAGGTTGTACTCAACATCAGATTTTAAGAAATATTAGAAGACTAAATACTTCAATGTAACATTTTTTTTGGGAGGGATGGGCTTTGCAGCCTGTCAGGTGAGTTTATGTGCCTTACATTACACATTGGGGTAGATCAAGATGGATGCACCAGAACAAAAACAAAAAAACCATACAGAAACACCCCCTTTCATGACCTACACCAGATTTATGATGTGTTTTACACATTCTACGCCTTGTCTGATCAGGGGGTGTAGGCTACCTGGAAAGGGATGTAACTTGTCAGAAAAGGGGCGCACCTTGTAGTATGCCAAAAAAAAAAATGAGCCATAATTTTGGAACAAAGTAGAACAACTGATAAGTGGTATAAATTCAAACTAAACAAAAGACTGACCAGCACTTCCAAACAGTGTGTACAGGTGCAAACTAAGAGTAGTCATCGCCATCTATAATCAACAAATAAAGTTGCACTCAGTAGCGCTATAGCATGAAAACATGTAATATTTGGTTATTTTTTTGGTATGTGCCTCTGCGCTTCATAGATATACACCTGAAAGAACAAGAAATTGATGGTATGCACTGGTTGGGATTGTGTGATCAATGTGCTATTCAATTGTCAGAGCTATATCAGTGTGGCCCAGGCAGACAGTGTTTCAACAGATTACAGTCAGACAAGGGCTTAGAAATACAAATACGATCCTAAAAGACAAATCAAGTTATGTGTATTATTGCTGCAAAATTATTGTTTTCATAATTAGAAAATATTGAATTTACTAAATGAAAAATAAAGATCCATAAAAAAAAAAATAACCTGCTTGGTATACAAAACAGCACAAATTGTGTGCCATTAGATTGGTGTAGCCGCCCTTTTTAGAGTAGATATACTGTTCGTACTCAGTGTGGTGGAGCGCACCAGCTGAACTTATATGCTGATAAGTGGCACATGAACCGTGCACATATACAAGAACAGTAGTGATTATAAATACATTCACTAACAGTAACAGCGCACATAAACAGAAGGTCCGCGATGTACCTCGATGCACATACAGTGACCCTGTGCTGAAGTGGACAGAACAGTCCAAGCATCGATTGCGGTAAAATCGTTCAGGGAGTCCTGGATGGTGACTCATCCGAAGCCATGCAGGACCGTGTGTGGGAGCAGACGGCGTGTGACGTCACACTGCTTCTCGTGTACGAAAACCTAATGAATTGCATTACTGCTCTAGAAAGTATGAAAAATTGAGAATACTTTGTGCATAAATAGGTCAATTTATGTGTACCCGGCAGCTGCAGCAGCGCATGGGTTCTCCGCAACGAGAATCGCCTTATCTTGGCTGACGGGTACACATGAATTGACCAATTTATGTGCCAAGTATTCTCAATTTTTCATATTTTCTAGAGCAGTAATGCAATTATTATTTCATTTTTTCTTGCTATAGCACTACAGAGTATAGTGATGGCCACAATTAGTTCACACCGATTTCTGTTTGGAAGGGATGGTCAGTCTTGTTATTTGTATACATAGGCCCTCTGGCTGCGCACACCACCCATCAGCCACTGGTGGTTTTAATCATAGCAGGATCATATCTACCCACATAAATCCAGGCTTCAGCCTAGGAGAGGAATCACATTAGGCAACGGGAATCGCCTTATTGCGGCTGCCAGGTTCACATGAATTGTATAATTTATGCGCTAAGCATTCTCAAGTTTTCCTATTTTCAGAATACTATTTGATTTGTTGATAAACTAGATGGTCATAAAAGTCAGTGGACTTAAGAATTACACAGTACTGGTAGCTATGCTGCAGTATGTCACTATGTATACCCACACAGCTATGGAAAAAGGAAAAAAAAAGAACCGGTCCCCTCACTTACAGCGATAATGTCGGCATTTACAGGAAGAATGTAAGCGATGGCGAAGACCTGGACGGCCCACAGACTGACTCTTCTCACAGACCACACGCACATTTTTAAGATCTCCATTCTGAAGTTAACCTGAAAGCAAAAATAAATCAGCATCTTGTCAAGCGGTTCTGTGGAACATGTAATTGTGTTTTGAGTTTATACAGCAGTACTTGTACTCTGTTTCTTTGCCGTCATTAAAAGATCTCATTCCAATGTAAACCTTAAAAACCTCGAGAAGAATTCATTGTTATTGGTAACATTAGCCGAGTTCACGCTCAGGTCTCAAAAGCAGAACAGAGATTTGGTTCTTGGGCAAGCCTTCCTGCATAGCGTCAGCGATCAGCAGACTTGTCATGTATGGGTGCAGTCCTCCACACTCAGCTCTAGGTTTTATGCACACAGAAGAACAGCGTCAGAGCGATTCCTCCTAAAAAGAAAGCTTGTATAAATGGACAAAAAAAAAAAATCTTTTTCGTAACAAATGAAATGCACAGAGTAGAGACTGGTAAACGTCCGAGGGACCTACGACAGCTCTGTTCCGCTATATATCCTACAATAAACAGGATTGATCTGATCGAAGCCATACACGTGCTGTGGAAATATCTGCCACATCAGTGGGGTTTTTTGTGAAAGCTGTTCCTTAAACGTGTGAAAATAACCCCAGTGAATGTTCCTATGGGGGCAGCTGCAGAACTCATGTGTTGCATCTGTCCCCCCCCCCCTCAAGTACAAAACTGTTGCACTTTGTATGATAGCCGAAATCTGCTTTTGGTGTGCATGACACTAACTATATACCTTCAACATTTTACACAACACCAGACTTACTAACATTTCAGTGGTTAAAGGGAATATAGGAAAAGGGAGAGTTGATCTAGGTTACAATCCACAATCCAAGAGCGTACTCAAATTGTAAGTGCTTTATTATTATGATTAAAATATGGTGACAAGAAAAAAAATGCACATATGAAAAAGCCACCTCTCAACGGTGTGGGGGTATTGGGGAAATACCAGATGCGTTTCGAACGCAACCTGTCTTCTTCTTGGTTTGAATACGTTTTCAGTGTGGATTTTGCCACTGACAACAATGGCATTAGGGGGTGTATTGCAGTAGTGATGTGACTACATATCATGCGATATTGAAATTGTGATGTTGTATTGTAACATCACATCTAATGATTGCCTATGAAGTTGCATTAGGTGTTCTATTTTCTTTCACTTGTCCAACACTTCAATGCAAGTAGTTTTTTAAAAAATTTTTTTTTAATAATTCCAGGCCATATAAACACCCAACCTTTGTGAATAAATTCAGATAGGCCAAGTACCAGCACCTGTGCAAATGTAATTAAGAGCAACTGTTTAACCATATGTTCAAAGGCCAGCGATCATTAGGAACATCTCTATGTTTCTGATAATTAATGAATCCAACACACTGCATCCAAGGGAAAAGATGCTGGAAAGTAAAATCAATTTCTATTACTGAACCACGGAGTGCCGTCAGGGCTGTTCCTCTGAATCAGATAGAGCTCTGCTGTATCCATCTCTAGTCTCTATGTGCCTTAATGGGGTGCTCCCATAACAAAGCGATGAGATATCACTAGGATATACAGCGTACTAGGATTGGTGGGGGGCCCATTTACTTTCATAATACAGGCTGGAAGGGTGCACTAATGGTGGGCAGTAAGAATAAGTAAAAAGTGAAGGCAGCACTATGTCAGCCCTATTTTTCTATGGGTGGTTGGGGGTCTTAGAGGTTGATACCCCAATGTCCATAAAGTGACAGCATACACGGACAATAGGTCATTGTTTTTTCTCATGAGAGAACCTTATTCATTCATTTATATTTCTCCTAAAAACATAAGGGGTCAGTAGCCTGGACTATGAGGCTACCTGTGTAAGCTGGAGAGATGGGAACGAGTCCCCGCCAGCTTTACGTCACACACGGAGCTGAAAGCTATACGGGCAGGATTTCTGATTCATCCAGGTGAAGGGCTCCCTGGCATTAGTCAGGGGTTATGTAACTGCTCAATCAGCTGTTCTGTTCCCCTCTGAAATGAAGTCCTTATTACTAAGAAGTCATAAATTTCAGCCCTAAACATAATAGGGGCGGCTGACTTGTGTGCATTGCTAGCTGCAGAGCATTACACTTTCTGGATTCTACATTTGCTTGGCAGAACATCTCAGTGTGAGCCCCCTAATCTCTGTACACCCTGCTACCGGCTAAGCCCTCTAATAAGCAGAAAGAGGATCATAGAAACGCCCCATCATTTACTTAGATTTGTATGGACAAACAAGAAGATGTAAAAGATCCAAACGTCCAGGCCTCCTAATACATGTCACATTTTACTCCAGTGCCCTTTTCATTTAGTACAGTAGCCGTTCTTAAAGGGGTTGTGCCAGTATTTTATTAAAGAAAAGCATGGTTATAAAGATAATTATGAGGTATCATAAGGCTGGTTCTCCATGGAGTAGGTAATAATATCTGCAATGTGGCTGTGTATGTTCCTGATCTCAGGTGGCTGAGAATACAAAGTCAATCATTACTCTTCTCCAGCTGTGCTCAGCGGTAAAAGTAGGCGTATGTTCACACAATGCTTTTTTGCAATTTTTCTATGCATTTAAAAGAGCAGCGTGTTAGTAGAAAAACTGCTGTGTACATTATGCATGTTTTTGATGCGTTTTCCATGCAACTTTTTGATGCATTCAATTATGCAGCAAAAATGCTGTAAGAGCTGACATGCTGCAGTTTTAAAAACCTGCATTTCAGAAAATGGGTTGATGCAAACATTTGTGCACCCTGCATTGTTAGTACCTAGTAGAAACCATTTTTGGAAGTATCACAACTTGTAAATGTTTGTTGCAGCCAGACAAAAGTCTGTCAATTCTTGTTTGAAGAATTTTCATCCATTTTTCCAGTTCTGTGAGATTCCTGGATCATCTTTCATGCACTGCTATTTTGAGGTCTAACCACAGATTTTCAACGGTGTTCAGATCAGGGGACTGTGACGGCCATTGTAAAACCTTCAGCTTGCGCCTTTAGAGGTAGTCTTTTGTGGATTTTGACATGTGTTTAGGATCATTATCCATTTGTAGAAGCCATCCTCTTTTTACAGATTATGTTACGTTTGCATTAAGAATTTGTTGACATTTTATTGAATCCATTCTTCCCTCTACCTGTGAAATGTTCCCCGTACCACTGATTGCAACACAACCCTAAAGCATGATTTATCCATCTCCATGCTTAACGGTTGGCAAAATGTTCTTTCCCTAAAATTCTGCACCCTTTTTTCTCCACACCTACAACTGATCTTTATGGCCAAAGAGCTCTATTTTAACCTCATCGGTCAGGCTTGTTTAGATATTCTTTTGCATACTTCTGAGGATGAATTTTATGGTCAGGATGCAGAAGTTTTCTTCTGATGACTCTTTCATGAAGGCCATATTTGTGCAGGTGTCTTTCAACAGTAGAACAATGTATCACAACTCCATAGTCTGCTAAGTCTTTCTGAAGGTCTTTTGTAGTCAAGCAGGGGGTTCTGGCTTGTCTCTATGGCAATCGTACAAGCAGTGCTCACTGAAATTTTGCTTGGTCTTTCAGACCTTATCTTGGTCTCCACTGTTCCTATTAACTGACATTTCTTACTTACATTTCGAACTGAGGAAAGGGCAACGTGAACACTTTGCTAGTTATTATAGCCTTCTCCTGCTTTGTGAGCCTCCACCATTTTCAGAGTGCTAGACAGCTGCTTAAAAGAACCTATGGCTGCTGTTTGGCACAAGGCTAAAAGGAGGTTGGATTTTTATAAAGCTTGGAAATTTGCATGACCTGGCCTTTCCTAATGATGAACCTTTTTGGAATTTTTAAAATGTAAAAGATGAAAGTATATATATTTTGCCTAAAATATAAGGAAGTGTGTCATCTTTAAATTCAGGCCTTTTACAGATCATTTCTTCAACTTGCTTAACTGTTCACAACAATAATTTTGACCAGGGGTGCCCAAACTTGTATATGCCGCTGTAAAGGATTAAACACCGGTTACAATGGTACAGTATATAGTTTTGGAGTAGAGACTCAATCTACTCCGCTCCCCCTGCTCTATAACATGGTGCCTGCAGATTGGACAACATTTTTGTGGTGACAGGTTCCATTTTAGCTGCATTTAAACAGAAAAAGGATCATGAACGAACATTTCACAATCATTTTTCTGTGTAAACTGGCTGCCGATCACCTAATGAATGAGCAAAGCTCTTGTTCATCAGGTGAAGTGATCTTTTACACAGCGCAAAAGATCATCGTTTTCGGCAGAAAAAACAGGTATCACACTGCCGAGAACAATGTACCACAAATGCAGAAGACACAGTCACATTGTCCTTGTGTTATTCCATGCACCATAACAGGCCCACAATGACTATCATTATATTGTGATCTTCAGGTTCAATGCCCAAAGTTACCTTGTGGCCCTAATCCAACACTTCACTATATTGGCACAGTCTGCACCTGATATTAACCTATTTTCCAAAAAGTCAAACACTTTGAATAAGTTGTAATGGCGACTTCAAAATCCTATAATGTTCATGCACCCACCAGCTTGTTTCTCCGTTCTTTCATCTAAACCCGGTGTGTCTTGAATCCATGGCATCCCATAGTCAGAAAAACACGAGATCCAAGGACTGACGGACACACCCAGGGATGCCCAAAATACTTTTAAGATTTTGAAGGCAGTCATCCATCTGTAGATATTAATATCAAACCTGTAATTTGGTCCAAGAATTATTTCACGTATATTAATTTCTGAATTTACATTATGAAACACTAAAAAAGAAAAAGCAAATTAACTCCTATAAACCAACGTACCGTCCATAAACAGTGGCGGCACAACATATACTGTAGATTCCTTCATAATGGAGCAAGCGTTATGGGCATTCACATAAAAATAGGAACATTTCAGGGATGTAGGAGAGGCTTTTGGGTCAATAATATGTTTGCTGGTAGCTACTTGACATCAGCACTAGCACGATATGAGGATTGCAGAAAACATATGTAATAATGTGATGATTTCCCCCCATATTATAGGGCACAGAATCCAGACCACGGTTACACAATACAGTCAGCTCTTGTGCCTCTGCAGGTAGGCCTTCTGACAGTAAACCGATGAATGAAGACCCATCGGACATTGCAATGAACCACTTGCATCATATGTTCGGTTTCAGTGCTGCATATGCAAGCTGGGAAGACTTCAAGCCTAGTGTAATGGATTGTGACACTCACTGCAGATCAGGCAGCCTCAGCCGTCCTCCATCATAGAACAGAAATAGCAGGTCCATGGGTCAGGGAAGCCAATAACCCTCCATCTATGCTAGCTATAAGCCATCACAGCGATAGTCACGTGCAAAGGGTTCACCTGTGTTATTCCTCTGGGACCTTCTAAGATGTTAAAGAAATACACCCTTTTTACATAAATTGGGCTGAAGTGTTTTTTTTGGAGGAAGGGGCATAATACACTGATTACCTATGTTGAGGACAGAAAGTGTGATCGCATTTACCCCACTTCCAGAAACGGAACGAAGGGACAGTGGCACAGTAAGTCACATCTATGCCGCTGTGTCTGGTACGGCAGCTTGGTCCTGTTCACAAGGCGCCAGTGTATGGACATCACTGTCATATACAGTAACGTAGGGGATGTGGTCACTCCAAAGATTGGCCGTTCACTCAAATTCCCAGTCCTGGGCCATGCCTAGGAGGTGCCACATATTGCAAAAAACAATGGAGATCTGCAAAAATGTTGATCAGTGGGTTAAATAGAACCGGTCAGCACGATTCTAATGTAAAGACATGGCTGTAATGCCGATTATATTGATTCCTCTGGTGATTAAATCCGCTTTGTGATCTTCTTTAAAGGGAATCTGTCACCACTTTTTTGGCATATCATGTTAAAATATCATTCAATTCAGTGACAACTCTGCATTGTACCAGTACTTTTGATACCCCTCGACTCCCTACGTTTGATCAATAAATACTGTTTATATTCCTCCCGCTGTGTATGTAAATCAGCTCGGCCCGGTCAGATGGGCCGGGCTCATTGTCAGTCTCTCCCCCCCTCCTGTCTTGTTCTACGCATTTCTTTCTTGTAATTCCTGTGTTCACGTACAGTTACTGCGCATTCAAATGGTCTTTTGCGCGTGCGCAGTATCCTTTGCCCAACTGTAGGCAAAGCATAAAATCAGTATTGCGCATGCACCGGCACACGCGATTGCTTTCTATGGCCCGGAAGTATACTTCCAGTACACATAAAGAAATCATGTATGCCGGCGCATGTGCAATACTGATTTTCGGCTTTGCCCACAGTTGGGCAAAGGATACTGCGCACGCGCAAAAGATCATTTGAATGCACTTGCGCGGTAACTACGCGAACGCAGGATATTCACAGAAAATAATACACACAGCAAGCCATGGAGGGGGCGGGTGGAGACGGACAATAAGCCCCACCCATCGGACCGGACTGAGCTGATTTACATGCACAGCGGGAGGAATATAAACGGTATTTATTGATCAAAGGTGGGGAGTCGAGGGGTATCAAAAGTACTGGTATAATGCAAACTTGGCACTCAATTGAATGATATTTTAACATGATATGCCAAAAAAGTGGTGACAGATTCCCTTTAAAAGGGGTTTTCCCATGAACAAAGTTCATTTTAACCAAAAGATCTTGGTATAATAACAGTTTCCACAATTCGATGTGTTTAAAAAAATATGTTCCTGTCCTCATAATCTTATAATGTGTCCCTGCTGTGCACTGTGTAACGGCCGTGTGTCAGTGCAGGGACATGTCTGATCATAGCACAGCTCCTGGGCGGCCATCTCACTGCTTTTTGCAATGTCTAATTGTGTTCGAAGGAAAATTATGTATAGGCTCCCATTCATCTGATGACAGCCAGAAAAAAAAATGTCTTGTTGGCATCTGCCAGGTCCATATAAAGTGTGTGGAATAGAGCAGCAGAAGCCCCCGGTATACACACGTACCATGCATGGCATTTTACAATGGGAGCCAAATCCCAGTTACACAGCAGCACCAGTCTGGGGTAACAGCATAAACCTCCACCAGGAGACTGGAAAACAGACAGATAAGGAAGCATGCCCAGAGGGGAGACCTGCGTCACTGCCGGCACTGGCTCATCTCCTACAGCAATAGCGGATAGTCAGTGGCCCCCATATGCAATCAGACTGCCAGCGGACCCAGCAGCATGAGTCTACTGCATGTAATGGACCCTCAGGAATGCTATGCATCAAGGTCACAGTACAGGGGGCCAAGCACCCTCCAGCTCCGGGGGCTGTCGAGCAGCGAGTGCCAGGCGACCCTCCTTGCCCCCCGCTTAGCATGTGTAGCATGGAGTTTTGCACCAACTGTTTCCACTGTGCCACACAGTGTCAGCAATGGTC
>VIAB01018081.1:19951-33124 GCA_009801035.1 Oophaga pumilio | reverse complement strand
TTTATTTTGAATGGGTAAAAGGGTAGTGATTTGAACTTTTCATGTTTTTTAAAAATATAAAAAAAGGTGTGGGCTTCGGCAAACGGGGAGGGGCTCTGTGACGGATATATCCATCGTTGGATGTTAAGGGGTTAAAAAAATGAATTGTCCCTTCAGCTAAACAGCTTTTTGCACTATGTTAGTAGCCTGGAAGTCTTGCCATCTATGACATACGCTATTTTTCACAGATTTATTGCATATGATTAAATAGTAGAACATGTAGTCCTATGTAAATCAGCGAGATGCCATTATTGTTACGAATACATTTGTATGAATATTTCCTGAGTCACCTACTTGGCATGCACCGTATGTGTTACCGGTTTACCTTGAGTTACTTATATAATTGGTTATGATATCAGGCTGACGTGGCTTGCTTTATATACTAATGATGGTAAATATTTTAGCTGTAAATCGGCTATAATCACACATAGGGGGTTAATTCTTCACATTCCTGGCGAGGAATCAGTCATTGTTTTCTCTTATTTTATTGCAGTTTATTAATTATTGGTTTTCTATCTTGTAGTCATTCAGGATTGTATTTGTATGCTTTGGTTGTCTATCCTGTGATTTACAAGTCATTCTCGCATCAATCATACATGAGAATCTGTATCACTTTTGCGGGTAAAGAACAAAGTGTCCACAGTTTAGAGATCTAATGTGCTTAATTTTGCTACATTAATGAAGGACTGTTTGCCTCATGCCGCTACATACCGCAACCTTTTTTTCTGCATTAAAAATGATTGACAGGTCAAGTTATGCAAAGTATGTGACCTTATTGTGTATAATGCTGAAATATAGCGACAGAAGGTTTAAACCTCAGGGAGAAAAGCATAAATGGCCAACAAGAGAAAACCATTGTGCTGGTTGGCAATCCACTGTGGTTTGCTGCAGGATTCTACTGTTTTTGCTGTCCACATTGCCCAAACAGTTTGAAACGTTGGCTACATTGGAAAAGTTTTCAGCTGATTGTCAAACATTAAAGGTAATGTCCAGGCCTGTGACAAGTCTGCCGTCACTGCCGAATTGTGATGGTGCGCGATGTATTCTGGTAAATACTGTGCGATGCGCCCGCTGTCACGGTTCCCTGGTATTCCCAGTGCAAGCGGCTGGTCACTTGACCTAATGTATGCTTTTCATATTTGTGGTTATGTGCCAACTAGACTAATTCGGCTTCTCTTAACTAGCGAATTGACTAGACACTTCTAGTCTGCCCGTGACCACAAGTATGCGAATCTTATTCATGCAGGCATGTGACCACTCACTTGCGTGTCGTGACGCCGTGCGATTCAGCAGTTGCACAGCGACTGCACACTTTTCTCCATAGCCTGGAAGCTGGCACAAACTGAATTTCTCCTGATCACTATGTAAAGATGCCTAAAGTCAAATACCTGTGCTGTATAAAATTTGAACCAAAACATTATCATTAATAAGGTTTTTACCATTGTAAATGGGTATCAAGTTTTTTCTCTGGATATCAACATAGATGGACAAATTGTCACAATTCTGCTGGAAATCCCACAAAACAGTAGCACCTTGCACACTAACAATGGCACTAAAACCACACCCCAACTACTTCCCGAATGTCAAAAAACCTTATTCAGAAACTAGGTTTCATTGAAAATAGGTAAAATTAGTATAATGTTCTGTACATCTTACTGTCAATGTCAATTGAATATGCCAAACTGACTATAAACCTGATAGGAGCATGACTGAACTTGTAATAAGTACTTGGTCTTTCTATGTCCTCAGATTTATATACGCTAGTTACCTCCTGTTTTATTCGATATTAATATCCATTTAGACTTTTAGGTGTGATCCATTGGTTGACCTTGATGAGTAAATCAGCCATAACTCATAGGTCATCTATGGGTCTGAAGAAAATTCTGTGCACATTAACATTTTGATAAAGGAGTTTCTGCTAGTTTACTCAACTTTTATTGACATTGTAAGAAATAATATAAACCTCCTCACCTTAGCTGCAGGCTTGTTAGGCATTGGTTTATTTACAGGGACAGAATTAGAATCAGAATCTGTCAACAGATTATTGGTCCCTCATCTAAGAACAGCATGGTGTAGAGACTGAGACCTTCATTCTAGTAATGTGTCACTTAATAGGCTGTGTTGTGTCAATACAATCTGTGTTTTATCGCAGGAGATTACTACTACAGGACGAAGTGTTTAGTACCTAGCAGAGATGAGCGAGGTTGCTCGTTACTCGAGATTTACAAGCATGCTCGGGTGTTCTCCGAGTAGTTTGGGTGTGCTCAGAGATTTAGTTTGTGTCGCCGCAGCTGCATGATTTATGGCTGCTAGACAGCCTGAATGCATGCTGGGATTCCCTAACAAACAGGCAATCCCCCACATGTATTCAGGCTGAACATCAGCCACAAATCATGCAGCTGCGGCGACACAAACTAAATCTCCGAGCACGCCCAAATACTCGGAGGACACCCGAGTATGCTCCGCAAAACCCGAGCAACAAGTATACTCGCTCATCACTAGTACCTAGTAGTCCCCTGCTCTTTGTAACCACTCCTGATTGGCAGTTTTCTGTGAATCAGTGGTATGGGTTGAGTTATACAAAGCTCTGCATTCAGAGAATTGCTAAATCTGCAGGGGAGAAAACTGTGCATAAAGAAAGACATTGTGTAGACCAGTAAGTGACACATCGTCGGAATCAGGTTTTCAGCCTCTACATCATGCTGCTCTCAGATTGCATTGCAAACACCAGCTGACAGATTCCTTTGAAACCCTTAAGGATGCAGTAAATTTTCATTTTTGCATATTCTTCTTTTCTTCATCTTCTTCCAAGAGCCAAAACTTTATTTTGCTGTTGACGTTGCCATGTGAGGGGTTGTATTTTTGTGGGAGATGTAGTTTTCAAGGAGACCATTTACTTTGCCACACGATGTATTCGAAGAGGGTTAAAATAGTAAAAAAATCCAGCATAGTTTTGTTTTCATGGCATTTACTGTGTTGTAAAATATGACTTGCCAAAATGACTCTCCACATCAGTACGATTCCCTATGATATGAAATCTATAGTTTTTTTTCTTAATAGCTTAAACAAATTCTAACTTTGGTAGGGAAAAATTGATTTTGTCGCTATTTTCCATGACCCATAACTTTTTATTTTTTATTTTTCTGTCAATTGAGCTACATGAGGACTTGGGTTTTTTTGTGTGACAAGCTGTAGTCTTTAATTGTAATTTTGGGGTCCATTTGACATGTAATGCATTGGGGGGAGGCGTGTGTCAACAAAAATATGGCAATTGAACGACTATTGCAGTGTGGGTTTGATAATTTTACTTTTTCACAGTCCCCATAGGGGATTTACCTGCAGTCGGTTGATCAATAAGGATATCTGCACACTGAGTGTTTTGGAGGAATCTTTTGTAGCTAGTCCACTTGCAAAAGACACCTGAAAAATCGCAAAAAAAAAAAAGTTGAAAGACTCTTCATATTCATTCCTTTAATAAAACCACTTTTTTTGTTCATATGTTCATGCTTTTGAACATTTTTCTTCCACTGTAGGTTTTGAAGACAACGTATTGGGAGAAAAGAAATTTGAGCCGCTCCACGTACCCCAACCCACTTTGTGCCAGATATGTCATGGAGCAATGAGTGTTGAATCTGTTTTTTTATGTTTATAGTGGCTGCAATGTATGCTGATCAATGAGAGTCTGGGTTCTGAGACCCCAACATCTCAGTCAAAACCCTGCTGTGAAGTGTGCAGTTTTTGCAGTAGTGCACCCAGAATGGTGTAGGGGCTCAGTAGTCAGCTCTTGACTATGGATCTCTCCTGATATAAAGACCCATAGACCTACTGCTCTGTCCATGCTGCTCATGTGGGAGTTGCGTACTTCAGAGTGGCATTTAGACCGATTAGTTGTGGTCTCAGTATCCGGACCCCCACATATCGTCAGCACGTAGTAGCCACTATAACATATTAAAATTAGCAACATGCCATCTACAGTATCCACTGGTGGTATAATTTTATGGTCCATGCATGGCACTTGTCGTAGTAGTACTGCCCTTCTAAACTAATGTAATATTTTAGCATATCTCTTGCATATATATTGAATTTATGAACAGCTGTACACATCTTACAGTACTAGTTTAACTTTGTGCTATGTGTTAATGGCTTTCATTGCTGCAGAGTTTACAGGGGCTGTTCTCCCAGTGACAGAATGGAAGGGAGCTGATAAATTGATGTGTATGCATGAATGGTATTTGGCAACTGGAAATATTTGCTGAATTATCAACTTTTCTGAAGGAAGTGCTGTCCACGGTCTGCTCCCTCACTGCAGTGGAAAGCTGCTTGCCAAGAGTAAACCACGATTTGACTCCCAAATAACTCGTAGTTGATTGTGGACACACCTACACATTCTATCCTATATAGCATTTACACAACAGTTTGCAGCTGGTTTCTAGTATGGCGAGTTCTGCAAACCGGTTAGGTCAATGATTTTCTATGCGACACTGGTATGTGTGTGTGGAGTCTGCCATGTGCATATTTCAGTCTTAGATTGACTCCAGGCTTGAAGGTGAACGAGGAATTATCTTCTGTGTTGGAGAAGGAGTAAGGCTGTGAGCACAACATTTTTACTTCATTTTTCAAAGTCTGACATACTGAGGAATATTGGTGTATATATCAGAATTGGTGCACTAAAAAGAATAGCTATTGGCAGCCAGTCAAATTTTAGATCTCATTCAGAGCACTTTTTAAAAATTAAAGAATATCCCTGATTGGTTTTCATGGATAACTTTTCCACTTATCCCTTGCACTAATTTTGATGCATATTTCTTACCTGAGCAGGATGTAACCGCAATCCCCCTCTGAAGACGCATACATGAAACACGTGTAAGGAATGAGAGGTGGGCACAGTGATTTTTCCAGTGTGCGCACTGAACATATGTAGTGCTGTAATTCACTACATGGACAACTTATGATGCACTGCACGGCCACTACTTGAGCTAGGATGTGACGCTGCGACTCCCGCTCTTCTATTGCATGACGACCTGTGGCCTTACTTTAGAAAGATTACTCCAGTCTTTTAAAGCGGTTAGAAATAGAAGACTTAAGGCACAGGAATCCTTTTTCAGTAAAAATTCTTTTACTGGGCATGCCTTTGTGGAATGGGGACTGTTTTTACTGGGTCCGAAACACGTCAGGCCTATGGAGGGGTCCTCATAATGTTGCTTTTTTATCGCTGAAGATGTTTAAATAAAGAATTTTTACTGAAAAAGGATTCTTGTGCCTTAAGTCTTCTATTTGCTTACATGTGGTAGTCAGCCACTGATCTCCAGCCACGGACGGTCTCCGGTATATTTTGGTGAGCAAAGTTTTCTCTTCCCTTTCCCTTCTGCTATGTTTTTAAAGCGGTTGTCCACTACTAGGACAACCCCTTCTTGTTTTAAGTGTTTGGGGCTGATAAAATAAAAAAGCCCATACTCATATCCCTTTCTGGCGTTGTTCCAGCGGTGCCAGCACTAGGGGTCCCGGGACTGTTATGCTGTTGTTGTGACACTGGACCCTGGCTTCACTGTTCCTGCCTTCGGACATTTTGAACATGAAGTAGTAGTCAGAAATCAGCTGCAGCACAGACTTCTTCATGTTCAAGACGTCCGAAGGCTGGGACAATGATGCCAGGGCATCGGGCGCATGCAGCTGCACTAGAGCCTCGGGACCGCGAGTGCCAACACCGCTGGAATGGCGTTGGCACGGGAGGCGAATGTAGGCATTTTTTACTTTATTTTATTTTACTGGCCACAAACATTTAGATCAAGAAGAGGTTGTCCTAGTAGTGGATAACCCCTTTAAGACGTGCCTAATTCATTAAGAAACGTGTTCTTAACAAATCGGGCGTCTGACTCCACCATGCCCCCTCGTTAACACTGGCGTGAACAACTCGGGTCTTAATGAATTGGGGCCTAAAAGTACAATTAAGAGATGTCATGTAATTTGGAGCCACTTTTGTTTTTTACTCATTTGTGAATAAAGCCTTACTCTGGGTTGTGCTGTTCCTCTCTTGGTCCTCCCAGTCATTTTAAGAATTCATTAAAATTAAGCATTAATACACCTATCAAAGGTGAGTGTACTGTACGTACATTCTGTAGGGAGGTCTGTAGTATCACTGGTATAGTGAAAAGAGCAAGATATTGTGAGAACACAGGAGATCTGTTTCATTGTGAAGAAGGCCGAGGAGGGTTGTGGGATCACGCTTTGCATACCGGGATTCCAAAATCCCAAAGTTGGGACTTGAGTTTTAATAGAAAGTTGAGTCTTTCTAAGGGGCCATTAGGGACACTTGTCAGCATTTCTGGTCATTGGTGTTATTTAGAAGAATAATCAGTCTATGCCTGCCCCTGTTAAAAAAAAAAAAAAACAGCCACAGACTGATGGCAGGAGAGGAATAAAAGACCAATGGTACAACTCACAAGTTCTAGGAAAAATTCCTCCAGAAATGGTATATCCTAGAGCAGGGGTGGGCAATTAATTTTCTGGATGGGCCACATGAAAGAACATGACTGTAGTGTAGGGCTGAACCAAAAATTCTGCTCAACATTAATATTAACATATTGATTTTAAGGGTATGTTTCCACGGATTACTTCAATATTTGCTGCGAATTGGACGCTGCATACAGCCACAGCGTCCAATCTGCAGCATCCAGATGTTACAGCATAGTGGAGGGGATTTTATGAAATCCCATTTCCACTATGCGTGCACGGCCGCATTTTGCGGCCCTACGTATCCGGACGTTCTGCGCGTCTTTATAGTCCGTAACACGTCTATTTATCTTGCAGAGACGCTCCGTCTCCACAAGGTAAATAACACAGTCCAATGTATAAGATGCGGTGATTCCGCATGTTTTCAATGAACACATGCGGAATCACAGCGCGCACAAAAGCCTGCAGCGCTTTGGTTGAGCGGGTATCCGCTGCGTCCAAAGCGCTGGGAATCCGGCACGTGGAAACATACCCTAATTGTTGTTATTTTTATCACTTAATATTGAACAGAATTAAGTATGCTGACATCACCCTATATACAGTATGAACCTGCCCACAGCCCCCTATATGCTGTACGAGCCCTTGTATAGCCCCTATATACTGTAAGAGTCCCCACATAGCCTCGAATATGCAGCATGAGCCCCCACATAGCCTACTTTGTCCTCACTTATTTCACTCGCTGTATATAGATACACATCCATATATATCTATATCTATCTATCTAAATATCATTTTTAACATATCTCTATTTCAATGATGCTCCTTTTTATTTCCTTGATAGAAAAGGTAATCTGTACACAAGTCATGATAGCTAAATAAATATATAATGTATACTGTTAATTAAAATATAGGTGATAGGATTGCTAAAGAGATTTTCCATTACTGTATTGATTAACTTCCTCAGGATAGGTCATCGATAACTGATCGGTGAAAGTCCGACACCTGGAACTGCCAAATGAATCAGACAGAGTTTGTAGTAGCCACTTCAGTGTCATTGAGCTGTGTTGTTCCACCCCATGTTGTGTACGTTTGGCTACTGTTGGAGCTGGTAAAGCTACGTGACCACGATCAGGAATAGCAGCGTTTTTGGACGCAGCGCATTTGCAAAATGCTACATTTTACATTACAAACACAGTGGATGGATTTATAGTAATCCCACGCCACTTCTATTTAACACTGCGCAAACTCACCCAGGGTGCAGGTTTACGAGCCGCAGCATGTAAATTTCTGTAGCGGAGACGCTTGTCTCATCTAGGTATTTTGACCAATCGAATATCATGACATTCGGTATATCGGCATGTACTAACAAACAAGTGCAACAATTAGAACACAACGTTTTGGATGAAGCGAAAATACGCTACGTCCAATACGCTTCTATTCCTGATTGTGGAGATGTAGATAACAGTGGATCAGTGGGGCTGTTGAGTGTCAGACCCCCACCAATCTGTTATAGATTACCTATAATTTTTATAGTAGTTCAAATCTCCTTAAGAAAATAGTAATCTCATCTAGATGTATGTAAAATCCCAACAATTAATGAATTTATTTTTTCTTTTAAAGGTGGTAACAACGCACAATAATGGATTCCCATTTTGATTCTAAATATCGTCCACAAGATTCTGGTGTTCTAAACCAGCATAAAGAAGACAATAGAAAAAAAGTAAGAAATTCCAAAAATGTAACAGAAGGTTCCTATGGAGTAAGCATTAGAGTCCAAGGAATTGATGGCCATCCATTTATTGTTCTAAATAATAAAGAAGGACATGCATCACACAATGTGTCTATGCCTGAAACAGATTATCTTGCTCAAAGCAGATCGGTACTGAATTCTAAGAACAGTCAAAATTCCATAAAGAACGTTAATGAGGATTTCCCAGAAAATCCATACAATCCAGTTATTAATACGTCAAATAAAAGGAACTATGGACGTTCTGGAAATGGCACTTCGGAACTTAAGGATGGACCCCTAAAAACAAACCTGCTAAATTTTCAAAGACATCCTGAGCTTTTAAGACCATATGATCCAAATGGACATTCATTGAACATAGACAATGATAAGAATTCTACAACTACAATAACCTTATCTCCAACAGAAAAGGAAAACAAGAACAATTATATGCCTTTTACGTCTATACTTAAAGATTCAGCTGTAAAAAATATATCAGCAAACATGGTAGATGGTAAAGACATGTCTTCCAACCAAGAAAACCACAATAAATCTCAGATCGAGAATTTAAGTATTTTAAGTAGTACTAGTGATATTTGTACTTCCGAGTCTTTTACTTCCAGTAACGGATCACCATGTAGTACTAATTCCACAACCATTACTGAATCAAGAAAGACCAGACCTGATGTTCTCCAATTCAGAAGACAAGATTCTGCAGGCACGGTTCTTGAGGGATCTCGATCACGTAGGTCTTCGTGTTCCTCAACGACAGCAAACTCTTTTAATTCTTTTCAAAAATTCTGGATTGAAGAGCAAGAAGATGCCATATATGCTGATAATGTTAACCGGCATGAAAACCGGAGATATATTCCTTTTATACCTGGAACCGGTCGTGATATTGACACTGGGTGTATTCCTGGAGTTGACGAGTTAATTGAAAAATTTGATTCAAATATTCCTGTTCAAAGAAGAGGCAGATCATCCAAGCGGAATAGGATTAATGCAGAGGACAGAAAAAGGGCCAGAAGTGTTGATAGCGCCTTACCTTTTGGCCTTCAAGGCAATACAACTTACCTAAATGAGTTCAGTAAAAATTTGGGAAAATCAAATGAACACTTGTTGAGACCATCACAGATTTGTCAACAGAAATCACACACACAAAATTATAAATTCCCCTTCAAAAGACAAAACACCGCTGGAAACCTTGCCAGCCAAACTGCACCATCTGAAAGTGTCCATAAGCAAAGCTACAGTTCTCTACCATGTCGAAAAGACACCAAGAATAACAAAGTAATCTCCTTGGATCAAACTGATTCAGCCTCACTACCAAGACAAAGTAGAAGTAATGGAGATATTACAACAATGACATCCACTCTAAAGTTACAGAACAGAATTGCTGTCCTGTCGGATGAGGAAAAAAACAGAAAAGTGAATGCACACAATTCAGGTCAAAGTGTGCAGGTTAGTGCTAATATTTGCATTTAATGGATAATGTATTCAGAGTATTTGCAGTTTTGCTTACAAAAATTTATGTAAAGGGAAAACCCAGCATGATATACTTCAGAAATGTACTCCGGATAGTACAGTCAAAATAATTTTATTTTTCCTGAAAGGTGCCGGCTTTCAGTCAAGCAGGCATGTTGCCCAGTAGCGAGCCACGTCTGTAAACACGCCTCAGCACTTGGATTGACAGGCTGCTCGTCAGTGCAGAGCTAGCTGTCAGTAAAGTGCTAATGCATGCTTGCAGCCACCAGTCACAGTGCTGTGAGCGATGACTGTAGGCACGCCTGTATGACTGAAATCTGGTGGGTGCTGGTAGGAATAAAGGTAATTTTCTTCCGGCTGCTGCACTTTAAGTACGTTGGCTGGGCTCCTTCATAACGTTATTATCCTGAAGGTTAACCCTATATCTGTAGTTTAATAGTGTTATCCGACCTGACAGATTCACTTTAACTTTAAAAAGTATCTCCACCAAAAATACATAATTTGTGTTAAGTGCAGTCTTGGAAAAACCTTAATGGCAGCTACAATCGACATCTAAAATCTGCAGTCTTGGTTCTTTTTGAAGCTAACAAAAAAGTTCTGCCACTGGGGAGGTGGAAGACTAGCCTTTTAATCAATTGAGATTTTATCTCTCACCCCTACCCTTTGCAGTAATTAAAGTAGAGTTCACCCTGATTTTTACTGCTGTTCCCTCATTTCATCTATTGATTGTGTAGTTTTTTTTTGTCAGTGTAGACCAACTATTTCAGACTTGATGGAAAGACCCTTACTTTTGCTGTACTTGCAAAAGCACTCAGCTAGCCCTTTCCCATCTCTGTAGTTGCAGTGGGGACTCTTGCTCCTTCATCATGCTCCCGCAAGGTACTGGTCTAGGCCAAAGCTACATACACACTGCTGCCAACACTTTATGTGTAGTCGCCTGCAGTGTTCTTAACAGAGCCTGATTTAAGAGGATCACACAGAGTTCTGTGACAGCCAAAATGTGCTCTCTGTATATTGTGTGGAAAAGTCTATGATTGCTTTTGCAGAGAGAACATGGAGCTTGATGCTGCTGGTGAGAGCATGCATTTGGAATCAGGACCTTAGAGTGGTGGTGGGTCTCCCACGATTACCTTCAGGAGAGGGCGCTTCATTAGAGACCTTTTACTGCATAGTTACTATAAAAAAAACTAACTACACCTGTAGGTACGTGGTTGGACAGAAAAACCTGTGGCCCTTTTAGATGTGCGGACTGCTGCACATGTAAATGGATGAGACCAAGTAAATCTTTTTCAAGATCATCCATGTGAAAAACTTTGTATGAAATGGATTTTGCTAATTGCAAAACTGCAGGTCTTGTCTACGTGGCTACATGTACCTGCCCTCCTGGACTCCCTAGGGAAGACCAAAAGGGAGTTCAGGAGGAGAGTGGGCAATCATCTGGGATATATATGAAATGATTGTGACACTCCTATAGCGATACATATGAATGTTGCGCCATGGTGAGACAGGTGAGATCTCCTTTTGTATAATAGAGGTACTAAAACCTAGTGCCAGAGGAGGTGACCATGACAAGAATATACTTAAAAGGGAAAGCGAATGGATATTCAGGATGGACTCATTAACCCCGAGGGGACTATATGAGCAGATATCATATACGGTACTTGTTTTTTGTGAATACAACCTCATTATGGACCGTCTTTTATGGGTGAATCACTGTCCACTAATTACCTTACCTTATTACCCTGTAAATGGGGTTCACAGATTATTGTCGTTTCTCAAAACATCTACAGCACATTTGTAATATTAGGTTAGCGTGGAAGTGATTTACCCATGCTGATCTATTCCCATAGTTGCTTCTTCATATGGTCAAGTGTAAAAGGGTACCTCTTTTCCTCTGCCATATTTCATGTCTTTCAGATCATAGCCATGTATAAATATACCAGCTAGAATTTTTGAATATGTGGTGTATCATAATGTATATTTGAGTGTGTTCCATGGTGAAGCGCCTAGCATCCAGATGGAAACAGTTACCAAGAGAAGATGGAACACAGACTTCCTGACAGGCGCGATTTTACGCCGCTGATTCTGTGCGCTCCATCATGAAAGCTATCCTTATGGACAGGTGCAGTGTAGCATACGCACACCCTGACATGCATGTTTGTGGGCTGATGATCCCGTGCGCTCCAGCATACAGCACTTGAGCATGAAAATGCGCAGTACACTTCTCTTGATTTATTTCCTGACATGCAAAGTGCAGGAAGAATACGGCGCAGGCGCTTTATAGATGTGGAGACTGTTTTTTTTCATTATATAGGATGTTTTCCCTTCCTAACAGGAACAACTGTGGTGTTTGGGGAGTGGTTTTAACAAGTCGGATATTTAAACAGGGACCCATGATATAAGACACAGAAATACTGGACATCATGATTTAACATCAATTTATCAGGCCTCATGATGAGCCGCACGGTGAAGCACGTTGAGGCAATTATATGGAGACATACTGTATCTGGATTAGTACTACCCCCTACCTTATATATAACGTGTTATCAATTATTTTTCTGGCGCAATTAGGAGCACATCTGGCCTTGTTGGTTTAAGCTATCTGTGATATAGTTGCTGGTTTTGACACTATAGGGCATCCCAGGGACAGCTGCCGAGGACTGGGGGCACCACTGTCGTCTGTTGAGGGTGCCAACCTCCGCTGCCAGTAGAGTTTAGTACATTGGGGTAAGGTAGTATTTTTGTCATAACTCATAAGTAACTTTTTTCATAGAAATATCTTCATTAGACATATCTGGATATATACCACACCCCTTTGGTTGTTTGGACACAGTGTTAGGTGTAAATAGGGGGGGTTTTGTTAATCCCCTTTACGCATTTATTATGTATTGTTGTATCTGATTATATTGTTGCAAGTGGAATAGGGCACATCAGGGCATAGCAGGGGCGCCACTTTGCTTTCATAGGGTGCCAACCTCCGCTCTTAGGCAGAGCATATATCTTAGGCACCCAAATAGGGAGAGTTGGTTTATTACAGTATTATCTAATCATATTTATATTTATTGTTGTGTATTATATGTGTGTTGTTAGTCTGACTTTTTGCCATTTTTTAACAATAGGCAGTCTGTATATGTTAGCCCAATATCTTCCCTCTATACCAATTATTTCAAATTTGGTGCCACCTCGCCACCAAATATGCCAGAAGCAAACACAATAACCAGCCTGATCTAGTTTAGCTTGTTATTTTACCTTTTGTTTTATCTCTACAGATATACTAATGTGATCTGTCATCTGTAAGATTCAATATGGCTGTGTGAGCAGGTTGCGGGATGCAGTGACTGACAGGAGGAAGAGCAAGGGTTAACAAGTTTAATAATGGGAATACTCCATGCAGGGAGGTAAAGGGT
Organism: Oophaga pumilio; assembly: GCA_009801035.1. Classification (NCBI taxonomy): domain Eukaryota; kingdom Metazoa; phylum Chordata; class Amphibia; order Anura; family Dendrobatidae; genus Oophaga; species Oophaga pumilio. Next base: position 20,017 of record VIAB01018081.1, on the reverse strand, counting down.
TAAACAGGCTATTGAACAGTACAAATAGCAGAGGATATTGTGAGGTAAGGTATAAAGGATCCGATA
>VIAB01018080.1:25427-38784 GCA_009801035.1 Oophaga pumilio | reverse complement strand
ATACCCATTTAATTTCCCAGCTGTTTTTCCCATCTTTACATTCAACACTTTGACTGTACTGCCATGGCTGACAGAGGAAGAAAGAAACAAAAACACAATTCTGTGACACATAGAAACAAAGGTTGGGTTCATTGGTGTAGCTAGAGCTTCATGTTAAATCTTTTAATATATCAGTTTATTTTTTGGTTTATTAAATTGAACTGTGAATGTAATAAAAAAAATACTATAACATTGTAACATTTTTATTCTATAGGTGACTGATATGATGCTTCAGGACAATCAGTACCCTGATTGGGGTAAATCTGCACGAGCCTTTTGGAGAAGAGGAAATATACGTATAATCCTGTTTTGGTAAGCAAATTTGACGTATAAAATTATTTAAGGAAGAATTAATTTGTTTAGTCATAATGGCTGATATCGATAGGATAGGTAATCATGATCTTTCTTATGTTTAAGGGTGGATTTACACCTTCTGGTTTGTGACGTGAAATGAACCTCAATCTAGTACTTGTTTGTTGTTGTTTAATATCCAGTTTAGACAGGTTGATTGCATGTCCTATTTGAATAGAAAGATCAGTAGCAGATTGTTCAGTGTGTATTTGCTGTGTAGGGTTTCTACTCACTCGGTTGTGTTTGAGGTAGGCACAGAACGGAGTTTGAGTAAAATGTCTAGGCTGGTTTATTAAAGCTTCTTAAACAGCCCAGGAAACCAAACAAAACAGCCTTTTCCAGCACAAGGTGAAAATATAAAATAAATAATCCATGCAGCATTATCAGCTCTGTTTATTTTGGGCTTTATTTCACCTCTGCCTATGACATAACCCAAGTATTCAGCTTCCTCCATGGCACATTTCTACGGGTTAATTGAAAACCCCACCTTCCGTAGACCATCAAGTATTGCCTGGACTTTGCTGAGATCACTTCCCCAATCCTGACTGAAGATCACAATGTCATCCAGGTAGGCTGCTGCGTGCTTCTTGTGGGGAGCTAGGATCCAGTCCATGGCTCTCTCTAGAAGGTGGCCAGAGCTCCTTGCAGCTTAAATGGCATCCTTGTGTACTGGAAACATCCTCCATTGAGAAGGTCATCTTTTCCTTGGCATCTTTGGACATGGGAATTTGCCAATACCCATTCGTGAGGTACAGGGTGGTAATGTACCAGGCTGGTTTAGCCTTTCGTTCATTTCATCGACATGAGGCATTGGATATGTATAGAACTTAGAGACCTCATTAGGCTTCCTATAATCATTGCAAAACTTCCATTCTCCATCTGGTTTCGGCACTAAGACTGTCCGCCTGGAACAGCCACTCTTAGACTCTTGAATGACTCCCAGGCTCAGCATCCTCTTCACCTCTTTCGAGATCACCTCTCGGCGGTCTTCGGGGATCTGATACAGCTTCAAGTTCCCGTGAGAACCTCATTCTCTATGATCCACGCAAAATCTAGTAATTCTGAGAACAAGTCTCTGTTCCGATGTAGCAATTCTCAGCACTGCTGCTTTTGGGCTTGTGACAGCAGCTCTGCCCCGTTGACCTCTTTCATGTCTGCTTCAGACTTAGCCACCAAAACACTGAGCTTCCAAGGGCTCCCTATCTCGCCATGGCTTAATCAGGTTGAGGTGGTACACCTGGTAGGGCTTTCTTCTCCCTGGTTGGTGGATTTATAGTTGACGTCACCAAACTTTTCGACAGTTTGATAGAAGCCCTGCCACTTGGCCAGAAAGTTTCTCTCCACCATAGGTCCAGCACCACTACCTGATCCCCAGGGTTGAAGTGTCTCACATTTGCCGATCTATTGTACACTATTGACTGTGCCTCTTGTGCTTAGAGGAGATATTCTTTCACAATGGACACCACCTCACCAATTTTCTCTTACATTTGATCACACACTTGTATGGTGTAGACTCTGCTTCCCAAGTCTCCTTCGCTGCATCCAGGAGTCCAAGGGGGTGTCGACCATACAACAGTTCAAATGGTGAGAAACTAGTGGACAGTCCCAGTCTCATCTGTCCTTCTCTACTTTCTACTTTAACATGGCCTTCAAGGTTTTATTAAATCTTTCCACCAAACCGTCCATCTATGGATGGTAGACTGAGGACCTGAGTTGTGTGATTTTCAGGGTTTTGCACAACTCTCTCATTACCTTTGACATGAATGGAGTCCATTGGTCCGTTAGGATCTCCTTAGGCAACCCCATTCTGGAAAAGACATGGACCAACTCACAAGCTATACACTTGGCATAGTAGCTTCATAGTGGTATGGCCTCTGGATACCATGTAGCATACTCCAAGATCACCAGGATGTACTGATGCCCTCTGGTGGACTTCACCATGGGTCCCACTAGATACATAGTTATGTAATCAAAAAGAACCTCAATGATGGGCAATGGCACTAAGGGGCTACGGAAGTGAGCCACCGGGGTGGTCAGCTGGCAGGTGGGACAGGACCTACAATAGTTCAAGATTTCCCTGTGACAACCAGGCCAATATAACCTCTGGAGGATCCGTTACTGTTTATTTTTTAACCCCAAATGACCACCTAACACATGAGCATGAGCACAGGTAACTACTGGATTACCTTCTCTCTCTGCTTGGTGACCCGATATAGTAAATCCCCATTTACAGCAAAATATGAATATCGAGTGTCAGACCCCGCTCTTGAACCACACCATTAGGTACAGTCACATTATCATATGCCCCTTTTAAAGTTAAGTCCCTGAGTTGGGCACTTCCAAAGTTTTCCCTGGACACCTCCAGGGGATACTGCCTCATTCTTATCGCCAACAAGGACTCAAAAGGGAAACCCGTCATCTGCGGCCTGCAACTAGGTTTCTTTAGGAGTGACCTGGCTGTCATCCGGGCAGCCAGGCGTCCTCACTTTCTCGCACAAGTCCAAAAACAAGGCAAAGTCCCACCCTATTATAACATGGTGTAATGGGTCCTTGACTATGTCAACCTCATGGGACTCAGTGCCACAGTTTGTGTCTATGACCACTTGGGTAGTCTTTAACATCCTCATTGATATAGCGGATGCCCACCGTCTTCTTAGGAATCAACCGATGAGGAATTGTGGCCCACACTAGGGTTATCAAACTTCCCGAGTACAACAGACCAGTCATTTGCACTCTGTTCATTGATACAGAACCTGTCTGCGATCCCTCGCCTGGTTGAGGGACAGCCCCGCAGGCGTTATATGCAAAGTAAGAGCAGCGCCATCCTATTCTACAGTCCATTGGCTTGGTGGTCATGTGGCAACAGGCGGCTATGTGTCCCGGAGTATGACACCTCCAACAAATCATGTTATTGGATGGTGCTTTTAGCAAGAAATCAGATGCTTCCTGGAACCTTGGATGCCCCCCAGACGTTGCTCTAGTTTGGGAACCCCAGTATGGAGATGTTAAAACCCCTTATCTCCCAAGGAACTAGACTGCCTGGTACTTTTCCACCAGGTAATTAGCATTCCGTGGATCACCCTGGGCATCCCAGGATTGCACAGCCTAGGAAGGAAGTGAATGAATCTGTCCATGATGACGCTCTTCACCATCTGCGCTGGGGATGAAGATTTAGGTTGCCACCACTATTGAACAAAGTGTAGGAGGTTGTACATTTTGGACCAGGGAGGTCTGTCACCATAATAGACCCAGTGGTGCACTGTCACGCTGTCTCTGTATACAGGAGAACCGGGGTCTATGCTGACCCTAAGCTGGGGGCCTGACTAATCCCTCTACCTGGAGGTACTGTTGATGGTACAGAGGTCCAGGCCGCCAGCGTAACCCTATCTCCTGTGAATCCCTAACCACTGTAATCTAGTCCTGAGAAGGACCCTGATTACCACCACAGGGATAAGGAAGGTATCTGCCTTCACACACAGTATAAGACAAACGAGACAGTACAAGGGGTAAATAAAAGAACACCTTGCATACAAAACTACCAATACAGAGGGAACACAAACGGGTAGGGAGATAACTAATAAAGCGAGGACAGGAGAAAACCACAACAGGTATTCTTAGCTTAGACTTCTCAATACGATCCGCTCTGCTGGTCTGCATGAAAGCTTTCACCGACACTTCCCCAGCAGACAGGCAGGTATTTGAAGGAAACCAATTAACAAAACATTAATTGCAGCTGAGCGAGGCTGGTCAGTCCAGCACAGAGAGAGAATTAACTCCCTCAGTGCCGAAAAACACCGAGCACCAGAAACTCAGCTGTGCGAAGTCAGGGTGTGCAATCGCGACGATCTTCGCAGCGACACACCCGTGACATGCACCCGTTGCACCCTGACAGTCAGAGTCACTCCTGTGCTCTCCAGGATCTCAGTTTTCAACTTGGTGTACTCTTTTGCATTCTGTTAGGCCAAATCATAATAGTCTTTCTGTGATTCCTCTGTTAGATATGGCGCCAGAACCTCCTCCCACTGCTGTCGAGGCACTTTATCTCATTCCGCTACCCGTTCAAAAACCATCAGGAATGCCTCAACGTCATCACCTTGGGCCATCTTATGCAAGGCTCTCCTTACCGTCTTCCTCATGTGTCAGTCATCACCTTTACTTGGGGGTGGGGTGGTTGCACTGACATGGATCGCCTCGGTTATGAGTTCCATCTGCTGCCCATGCTGCATCTGCAGCTGCTGTTGCCACTGTTTCTGCCATAGCTGTTGATGCTGGAGATTAGTCTGCAGCAGTTGCTTTATCAATTCCTTCATGTTTTCTGCTTTCGCTCCTGCAGTCGCTTTAACTGAGGACATGCAGTATCTCTGCAGCAGTCACACATGCACCTCGGGATTCGTGCCCATGCTCCTAATACAAATTGTAGGGTTTCTACTTACTCAGTTGCGATTGAGGAAGGCACAGTAAACGGTTTCAGTAAAATGTCCTGGTTGGTTTATTAAGACTTCATAATCTGTTCCGGAAACCACAGAAAACAGCGTTTTGGGCACAAAGTGTAAACACAGAGTAAATAGTTTATACAGTATTGCAGGTTCACCTGCTCAAGTTAGTGTTCAGCTCTTGAGTCTTTTAGCAAATACAAGCAATACTACACACCTCCAGACAAAGACACTGAATGAGACAACTGGTCTCCTTTTTATCTGCCGTATCATGCTCTGGGGTGGGAATATGTGAACAGCCAGTCTTGCCCATCTCTCTGACTGCTCATAAATCTCGGCCCTGGACACGCCCTATTAACTGTCTCAGTACTATAAGTGTTGGAGCCTGCTTTTTCGGGCTTACATCATTGAGGCTCTCAGCATTGATGATACATATCTCCTCTTGAGAATCTGTCTGGTGGCCATCTTACAGCTGACAATGTTCTTGGCAGCACACGTTTTGTTTATACACAATGATGTGCTGCCAAAAATAATTATTTTTAAGTCAGCTTAAAAATCATCGCACCTTGCAGTAATGCTCTTTCACTATAATTGGGCAGTATAAAGCAGTTAAAGGGTCCTTGAAGCTTGATATCTCTCTAAACTAACTTTGTACTTACCGTCATCTGCTACTCATATTGTTAGCTTATCAGTTTGCATAGAAGTGAAAAACAATGGTCATTTCTATATCTCAAGCAGATGTAGCAGGCCTGGTTTTGTCAGTTGTGTCTTTGGTGCATAGTGATAAATTGGAACAACTATGATGAAATATTTTGTTCTACATAAACTCCACTAATTTTTCTAAAGAACAACACATTTGAATTCTGAATTTCAAATACATTATTCTAACTATTCTCATCCTGGATGTGATTATATTTTGGTCTGAACATCTATCCCCTTTTCTTGGTGCTTTATCTACATTTGATGCTGAAGAAGTACTTGACACATTGGGCATTTGTGTGATAGGTATTTCTTGGACTGATAAAACAAGTGGGTCTTCTGAATTAGTGGCTGCAGAGGTGACTCTTCGATGTTTCCAGCATGTCTGACATTAGATTAGTGTCAACACTGGACCATTAAGCAGACCATTTCTTTGGCAACATGGGAGTCATGTAGAGGTGAAACATAAAGCTCTTCGGCCCTGATGCTAGATTTGTCACATGGCTGTCAAGAGCAACAGTTATTGTACCTGTTCACAATCTAGTATTTGGCCTGATTTTAGGACTTTAAATCACAATTTTCTTGTATTTATATAGATTTAGGGTCTTTTTATTGTTGCTAGGTAACAGCACACATACAATCAATGTGCAGAAATCCTTCTCTTCTATTTGTTATGGAAAATTTTCAACACGGTAATTGGATTTGTAATGAGCGAGTGTATTATTCCTGTCAATTTCTTCCTAAACTGAACCCTTGTGGAATACTTTATATTGTAGGCATACTTTTAATGAGCTTTATTGACTTGAAACATAAAAAGATATTTCCTTTGTGCCAAGTGTCAAATTTTTTTCAGTTTTGGTCAAAACTCACATTCTGCAGCCAAGCTCAGACAATAATTCTGTAAAAGATGACTGTTAATATTTTTATAAATGTAGATTTGTGGTGATTTGTCAGGGAGCCATGCAACATTTTGACTTATTAAAGCTGTACAAAAGTATACCTGCTAACTTTGGAGGATTGCTCTTTGCTATACATGAGCACCTGACCTCACCAAGCCCCTACCCTGCCTTCAAGGTGTAACATTTAAACAGATACATTATTCATGCAAGCACTAATCCCAGCAAGTGTGATCGGTCAGAGTGTCCTAGTTACACCAGGTAACAAGCTACTCATATCTATGGTAGCAGGTCTAGAATGTGTAGGTATATTCTAATTGCCCCCATAAACATTAGAAGAGAATGGCTGAGGACTGGAACTCTAGTGCCACCTATTGGAAATAGCAATCCTAAAAGTCAATGTCAACCCTTTAACGAGCCGTGTCACATGACTTAGTATAAAAGCCAAACCAGAATCTCAATTTGCAGACACTGCCCCTCTTCAGTGCAAAGTGTGAGATCTGGGTTGGCTGTGTGAGAGGCACCCAGATGAGGAGACTTGGCTTTTATCCTAAGTCATGTGACAAAGCTCATTAAAGGGTCGACTTTGACTTTTAGGATTGCTACTTCCAGTAGGTTGCGCTAGAATTCTAGTCCTCTTCCTCTCTGAAGAGACAATTTGCATATTTCCCAGAGGAGCATTGCGGCTTCAAGTCTCCGCATCTTGGCATGCTTACCATGTCAATCTCCGCAAGTAGAAACAATACTTCTTGGATATAAGAAAAATGGCTGAAATTTCTGATTTCAACCATTGTAAATGATCATTAGTCAGACCTCATTTCAACTGTCACCTGACTTGCAAACGGTTGTTATAGTTCAAAACACAGATCTACCATGTTGGACTTTTCGGCAATGAAAATGTCCAATGCAGTCTGACAACTGTTCATCTGACCAATGAATGATCATTCATCAGCCCATTTTTATTTAATGCGATTGGGTGCCTTGAAATTTGTGTGAGGCTGTGCCTTATGTTTCAGAAAACAGTTGGGAGCCGCAAACAGTTGATTTTTACAAAATTATTTAAAAAAAATGAACAATAGTTCCCCTAATGCCAACCTTGAGAACCCAAGTTTCTATCAAACTTAGATATGAACTTTCAGAGTTTCGTCTTATAAAGTGGGATGCCACAACCCTCTGTGGCCCTCCTAAGTGGCAAACCATGAAATTTGGATGTTATCACAAGATTTGATGAAAATTTGATGAAGAAAGTGCAGCCGATTTATGTACACAGCAGATACGGATCAGTAACAGCTATAATTGTGTTGTGAGATCATAGCATGCACAGTTGTGAACACCCGCCCTCTGCTGCCTCCCTCCCTGGCAAAATGCAAGATCTTCTACTTTAAACGAAAACGTCGCTAGCGCATTATGTGCACAGAGTTTACTGATCGGTAAAATCTCTATGTTTAATGCTATGTACATAATGTGACAATGTTGTTTTAATTAAAGGGTGTCTATCAACACAGAATAACTGTTCAAACCAAATACAGGCGCTCAGTCCTAAGGCATTTTTTTGTCCTGAAACATATATATTTTAGTGAGCGGTTTGTTAAAGTTCTATAGTGTCTTCGGTTAAAGTTTTATAAAGGTAATTTTTGTAAAATCTGTTAAGAAATTAATGAAAAATTTGCGTTTTATAAGATAAAAAAGACTCAAAAACACTTAGAAACCACTCAATAAGGGTGCTTTCACACTTGCGTTCACAGACTTGTGCCAGTCTGCGCACGGCCGCTGCTAAGCTCCGCCCCCGGGCACGCCTCCTCCTGGCAGCTCCGCCTATTGGCTCATGACGCCGCATGCGACCTGTGTACCCTATCTTTAGCATTGGATACGCAGGCCGAGCGCACCAAAATGTTGCATGTTGCTTTTTGAAAAGGACGCATGCGCCGCCAAACGCATACCTGCGCACGGCCTGCGTACCCAATGCTAAAGATAGGGTACGCAGGTCGCATGCTGCGTCACGCGTCAATAGGCGGAGCTGACAGGAGGAGGAGCGGCCGGGGGCGGAGCTTAGCGGCGGCCGTGCGCAGACAGGCGCAGGTCGCTCAAACACAAGTGTGAAGCCAGCCTAAGACAGACATCCAGGCAGCTTTGTGGCATTTTTGTATCCTTCTCATTGACTTTTTTTTTTTAAGTATTGAGCAGCCTCAAAAGTGGGAAGCTTCTGAAGAATGGTCCACTCTTGAGGTTTCTGAAAACCTGATACTAATTAAAATTGATTAAAAAAACTGAACATATGATCAGAAAGTTGTTTCAATAAAAAATTAAATAGGAAGACTATTTCAAGCATATTTTGAGCAAATTTTCATGTCTAACTGATTGCGTCTGTGAAGAGGAGTCTTTTATAAAGGTGACTATGTGAGACAGCTGTCTTTAATGCAGGTAACGAGTTGATTAGGAGCGTCTAACTGGTCTGTAGGAGCCAGAACTCTTAGTGGTTGTTCGGGAGTCAAATACCTATTTCTCACTGCAAAATGCAAATAAATTTATATAATTTATGCAATGTGATTTTCTGGTTTTTATTTTTGATATTCTATCTCTCAGTGTTAAAATTAACCTCCCCTTAAAATTATAGACTGTTCCTGTCTTTCTCAGTGGGCAAACTTACAGAATCAGCAAGGGATCAAATAATTATTTCCTTCATTGTACATGTAGCTGTCATATTTGTTTTAAAATATATTCAACTGAATAATCCAGTTAATACATGTGAATGGCTTTATGTCTACAGTATGTACTATATATGGATTTTTTTTAGAATCTAAGCACAGTTTTATCTGTCCCTTTAAACAACATATTTTCTTCATGTGTAACAGATATCAAATTTCCATGTCAAAAAGTGTTTTAATACTTTTGGTAAACATTTTCTGGATTGTTAGTGAATGTAAAAGCTAGCACTGTTGTAATATATTTTAATTAGCATTTTGCCTATTTTTAGTTTGCTAATCTATGCAACATAAAATAATTGTCCTCTTGTTACCTGCAGGCTATCTGCTGGGTACAGATCGTTTAATGGCTTTATATTTATTCTAATTATGCTATGTGTGAATACCCAGGACAGCTTGGTTCATTGACGCTTGGATGTATGATGCTAATTAACACAAGAGCAACCAAAAGTCAGATTACCATATGAATACCTAATAATTACACTAGTTATCAACGTGTTAATGAGTAAAAAATGTGTACAGTATTAGGATGTTAGGAAACTATTCAAACCTAGAGTCCATTCACAAAATTGCATGACTACAGTCAGTGTTAGACTGGAGCACCTTGGGCCCATCAAAGAATATTATTCTTGGGGCCCACTATGTCCAGTTGAAACCAGAAGTTTACATACACTATATAAAAAGACACATATGCATGTTTTTCTCAATATCTGACATGAAATCAGAATAAACCTTTACCGGTTTAGGTCAATTAGGATTACCATAATTATTAATGTTTGCCAAATGCCAGAATAATGAGAGAGAGAGAATGTTTTGAGGCATTTTAATTACTACATAAAAAGTTTACATACATTTCATTAGCATTTGGTACCATTGTCCTTAAACTGAATGACTTGGGTCAAACATTTGGGATATCCTTCCACAAGCTTCTCAAAATAATTGGTCGGAATTTGGGCCCATTTCTCCTGACAGAACTGGTGTAACTGATCCAGGTTTGTAGGTCGCCTTGCTCGCACCTGTCTTTTCAGCTTTCACCGCCAGATCCGCTTCCGGGGCCGCTCATTAACTGCCAGCAGTATTCACTGCACTCGGCACCGCACGAACACTGCCAGAAAAAGCCAAAGACTGCCAAGTGAAGTGAATACTGCCGGCACTTAATGAGCGACCCTGGAAGAAGATGCGGCCGGGTGACAGCAGGATGGGAGGACGCGTCGCTGGACAGGAAGGGCACATTGCTGAACAGGTAAGTATATTTCTAATGGCCCATATCTGTAAAGTCCGGGGTTCGGACGCAAGTTCGCGTCATCTCCGGCCCCCGAACTCGAAGTTTACAAAAAAACTCGGGCGAACCAGCCGATCCCGAATATCAGGGGATTTGCCCATCACTAGCCATGGGTTCTTCTAATCAACTGCCTACCACTCTGAAAATGAAAATGATTGAGATCCACAAAGCAGAAGAAGGATATAAGAAGATAACAAAGTGTTTTCAAGTTGCTCTTTCCTCAGTTCGAAATGTAGTTAAGGAATGGCAGAAAACAGTTTCAGCAGAAGTCAAGATAAGGTCTGGAAGACCAAGAAAAATTTCAGTGAGAGCTGCATGTAGGATTTCTAGAGGGGCAAATTAAAACCCCCGCTTGACTGCAAAAAACCTTCAGAAAGATTTAGCAGACTTTGGAGTTGTGGTACATTGTTCTACTGTTCAGATATACCTGCGCAAATATGGCCTTCATGGAAGAGTCATCAGAAGAGAACCTCTCATGCATCTTCACAATAAAATTCAGCATCAGACATATGCAAAAAAAATCTAAGCAAGCCTGATGCATTTTGGAAATAAGTCCTGTGAACCAATGAGCTTAAAACAGAACTCTTTGGCCACAATGATCAAAGTATGTGTGGAGGAAAAAGGTCACAGAATTTCAGGAAAAGAACATTTCGCCAACTATTAAGTATGGGGGTGGATCAATCATGCTTTGGGGCTGTGTTGCATCCAATGGCATGGGGAATATTTCACGGGTAGAGGGAAGAGTGGATTCAATGAAATTTCAACAAATTCTTGATGAAAACATAACACCATCCGTAAAAAGGCTAAAGTTGAAAGGTTTCTACAAATGGATAATGATCCTAAACACAAGTCAAAATCCACCACAGACTACTTTAAAAGTCACAAACTGAAGGTTTCCAATGGCCCTCACAATCCCTTGATCTGAAAATTATTGAAAATCTGTGGCTAGACCTCAAAATAGCAGTGCATTCAAGACGCACCAGGAATCTCACAGAACTGGAAGAATTTTCCATGGAAGAATGGATGAAAATCCCTCAAATAAGAATTGAAAGACTCTTGTTGGCTGCAAAAAGCATTTACAAGCAGTGATATTTTCAAAAGGGGGTGCTATTAGGTACTAACCATGCAGGGTGCCCAAACTTTTGCATCAGCCCATTTTTCTTTTTGTAATTTTTAAATTGTAAGATCCAGCTTCGGTAAGTAAAATGAAAATAGTTTATTTATATCCATTGAAAATTATAACATAGCTGCTACGACATCCTTTACTGGGTACACCAGAGGACGAGAGCAGTTATCTATCTGGCACACTTCCTCCGGCATACCCAGTAAAGTATGTTGTAGAAGCTACGTTATAATTTTTAATGGATACAAATAAAGTATTTTCATTTTACTTACGAAAGCTGTATCTTCCTTCATCTGCAAAGGACTGATAGTTATGCAGCTCCATGTGAGAGGACAGTGAGTCATGGAGCTGCACCACAACTACAGATCAGCCAGGTTATCCAACCCCCTTTGGCTTTGCAGAAAGGAGTTGAACTCTGCCTTCCATCTCTAAGAAATCAAATCCTGAAGCACCAGGCTGGAACCCTGTGTGACTGCAGAACTGCCACATCAAAGAGTGAGTAGCTTGCTGGAACTTTGGATTCCACTGGTGACACGTTTAAAAGAACTATCTATTTGGGTGCATTGTTGGGAATTGTGGTTCAACAGATCTGGATTTATAATAAGACCAGCTGTGACAATGCTTAATAAATAACATTGCCCACATGTCTACTTTACATCAGCACAATTTTGGAAACATATTTTTTTGTTAGGAAGTTATAAGGGTTAAAAGTTGACCAGCAATTTCTTATTTTTCCAACAAAATTTACAAAACCATTTTTTTAAAGACCACATCACATTTGAAGAGACATTGAGGGGCCTATATGACAGAAAATACCAAAAGGTGACACCATTCTAAAAACTACACTCCTCAAGGTTCTCAAAACCACATTCAAGAGGTTTATTAACCCTTCAGGTGCCTCACAGGAAGGAAAAAATAAACATTTAATTTTTTTTCACAAAAATTTACTTTAGACCCAAACATTTTTATTTTCACAAGGGTTACAGGAGAAAATGGACCCCAAAATTTGTGGAATACGCCAATACCTTATTTGTGGGGGAAATCTTCTGTTTGGGCACACAGCTGGGCTCAGAAGGGAAGGATCGCCATTTGATTTCTTGAATGTAAAATTTGTTGGAACAATTAGTGGATGGCATGTTGCTTTTGGAGAGACCCTGATGTGCCTAACAAGTGGAAACCCCCCACAGGTGACCCCATTTTGAAAACCACACCCCTCAAGGACTTTATCCAGGGGTATAGTGAGCATTTTGAACCCACTGGTATGACACAGAATTTGATAACAATAGGTTGTCATATTGAATATGTCATTATTAGTGTTGAGTGCAAGAGCTCGCTTCTCCAATTTGCATCAGGTGCTCAGATATACACCAAATATTGTGGGTGCTTGAGTGACATGCTCGAGTGACATGCTCGAGTCTCGCATGTTTCGTGGCTGTCAGACACCCAAAAAAAACATGTGGGGATCTGCGATAATCTGTGCATACCCAAGCACCTGATGCAAATTTGAGTAGCAAGCACTTACGCTCAACACTACTCGTCATATCGTCATTTTTTTTTACTTTTGAAAAATCCCCAATTCTAACCCCAACCCCAACCTTAACCCTATTACAACCCCAACCTTAAACCTAAGACACCCCAAACCCTAACACACCCCTAACCCCAACCCTAAGCCCAAATGCAAAGAATGTAATAAAAAAACATATATTATAATTTTTTCCTATCTAAGGGGATGACATAGCAGGGTTTGATTTACTATTTTTTTATTTTAATCACTGTGATAAGGTCTATCCCAATGATCAAAAGGAACCAATAGGAAAAATTTCCTATTGTTG
>VIAB01018079.1:30423-40503 GCA_009801035.1 Oophaga pumilio | reverse complement strand
AAAAAGGAATAAAAGGAAAAAAAAGAAAAAAGGGCAAAAAATTAAGAAAATGGAAAAATGAAAAAAAAAAGAAGAAAAAGCAAAAAAAGGATGAGAAAACTGAAAAACTGAAAAGAATAAAAAAAGGAAGAAAAAGAGAGAAAAAAGGGAAAAAAGGGTTAAAAAAGGGAAAAAAGTTAAAAAAGGAAAAAAGAAGGAAAACGAGAGGAATGAAAAGGAAAGGAGCGTAATCAGAAAAGATAAAAAAAAATAATTTTGAATCTGCTCACTACCTCCTGGAGCGCACAGATCCTGCTGTGCGGCAAGTTTTCAGAACTTAGAAAAAATAATAGGTCCAGCGCTGTTTACAGCGCTGGACTTATTTTTTTCTATAATCAGAAAAGAAGTATAAAAAGAGTGAAAAAATGCAGAAATGGAAAGAATAGTAATACAATGAAGATATGAAGATATTACCTGTGAGGAAAAGGGTCTCATAGATTGCAATACAGGAGCGCCAGTGTAAGGAATAAACTAGATACTAGCCAAAAGGAATGAAAAAATAAAATGAGTAACATGCAGTAGTATCACATGTGGATAGGGCCAAATGTGTGATAGAATGCCTACTTGTGAGGCATGTATATAAGAATCATTTACCTGGTAGGTTATGGCGTTACATGAGGTCCTCTTTTGATTAGGTGCTGCAGTGGTGTGTGGAGTATAAGGCATCATATATAGGATGCCGCAAGGTGATGGAAGAATCACTTCCTGTGTCAGCACAAATGAGTGCGGGTGCGCAGGTGCCATGCAAACAACATAGTTTCATTATTACAGGTTGGGAATGCCAATTGCGCATGCGTCGTCCAGGTCCGATGCTGGATGTACTGCGCAAGCATGAGCGCTAGAATGTGTAATGCTAGAATGTAGGAGATGAAAAAAGTCGCATTGAGCAAGTGTGAGCACTAGAAAGTAAAAGAAATGTATTACGCAGGCGCCGGCGCCCGAATGAAGATATGCAAGTGGAGCACCCGCCAGGGTAGTGGGGATACTCAGTACCAGGCTGCTTCTTATAGGGGCAGTGTCACAACAGCATTGACCCGGTCCGTGGCCCTGGGCGTCCAGTAAAAGGGGATAAGATGAAAAGGGTTAATAAAGAGTTTGCAATAAAGTGTTCGTGACGCCACCTGTGGTACTCGGCAATAAAGATGTTAACCGCAGATTCAGTCCACTGGGGCAGTTGTTGATGCAGCAGAGTTGGTTCAGCACTCCACAGGCAGAGCTATGTCCCAGGGCAGTTAGGATATTAAAGATAATGTTGGAGGTGAATGTGGTGCAGGGCAGGTGACACAGGAAAGATTTAGAAGACACAGCAGAGTGCAGTTTCCTTTACCTTTTACTGAGCAATGCAGGTACAGTCCAGGGCTCAGATTACAGATGGTTCTGGAGTCGGTCAGCCTGAAAGCAATTTGAGAATCTAGTTAGTCACATGGGTTGTGAGGCCTCCTTTCTAACGCTATTCTCTGAGATACTTGCTGCTGTAAACTGTATTCAAGTTCCTCTCTCTGTCTGCTAGTTAGGTAGAACTCCATTTGCATGTCAGGCAGCTGAAGCCTACTTCAAGGATCGCTCCTGTCTAGCGTCTCCGGCTCACACGTGCTGCTGTGTCCTCGAGTATCAGTTGGGAACAGAGGATCTGCGGTCTTCTGCCCTCCGGATTCTGCTGCTGGGGCTTTAGTACCCACACAGCCTCGGGCTCCTGGGCCTGGTCTCTGGCGCTAAAGCCTGGGGTGAGCTCAGCTACAGCCCCTAACCACAGGACCTCTCCACACATTCTCTCTCCACCGTGTTCAGGCTCTAACTAACTACTAACTTCCTGCTTCTGACCAGAGTGCAGCTCCCCTCAAGTCGGGTTAGAGCTCCCCCTGTTGGCCTGGAGGAGGAACTGTGTTGTATGCTGAAACTACCTGCTAAGGGGATCCCTTCTTTGCTTCCAGGCATGACATCACTCCCCCCTGGAGGGAGGCAAGGATATTGTGGCAACCGAACTCCTGGGTTGCCACACTAGATTGTAGGTGGGGATGGAAGGAAAGTATGAGGGCTGTAATGGGGACAGGTGAGGCAGAAAGGAAAAAAGGGAGAAATGGCAGAATTAAATATCATAGCGGGGATAAGGCTATTACTGATTGCTAAATGAACCTTAAAAAAGAGAAAGAAGTGGGTAATTGATTTATGAACAGATAAATATTAAAAATTAAAGATTAAAAATGAGGGAAAACGTGAAGGTAAAAAAATAGAGAACATAGGAAATTATTCACAACTGATAAAAATAATAATGAAAATAAAAAATAATAAAATAGAAAAAAATGAAAAAAATGAAAAAATAGAAAAATGATACAAACTAAAAAATAAGAAAAAAATAAATAAAAAATGAAAAATAAAATATAATAAATGATGAATAATAAAAATAAAAATTAAGGATGTAAAAATGAAAAAAGGAAAACAATAAATCATAAAATAAGGGAAAAGAGAGGGAGGGAGGGGTTCACGCTATATACCTGTCATGGTCTATAGGGGAATCTAAGAAAAAAATGAAAAGAAGAAAATATTAGAAGTAGAACACAATTTTCTAGTTCTATGACATAAAACTTAATAAGGATCTTAATAGAGACATTCCTATGAAGTGATTTAAACATATAAAAGAGAATATAAAAGAATTACATGTACACCACCACATATGCATATACATATATATATATATATATTTATCCTCATATACGTACCCATAGCCTCTGAGTACGTAAAATAAATGATGGTAGGGCCAACGTCAATAGTGAATTTCATATTCTCTGTTCAAGCCTAAAGGTGATCATGTCTGGAGGACATGAATCCAGTATGACTCTTTCTTTAATTTTTTTAACCTGATCGCCACCTCTTCTACTTGCTGGAAAATGGTCAATGATCTGATATTTAAGTTGAGCAACTGTGTAGCCAGCGGAAATAAAATGTGCCGGTATGGGTAAGAGTGTACGTTTGCATCTTATGGTGAATTTATGTTGTGAAATGCGGTCTCGGACATGCTGGGTGGTTTCTCCAACATATCCGAGACCGCAGGGGCACAACAAAGGACGACTCACAGGAAAAAAAGCCCTTAATGGGGTACCATTTATCCGTTCTAGGGTGAGTAAAGGAGTCACCCTTGTTGATATTTGAACATTGGAGACATCCCAGGCAAGGGAAAGTCCCTCTGCGTGGAGTGGCTAGAGTACCTTGAATGTCCGCCTGCTTCTTGGAACCTTATGTTGGCATTGACTAGGTGATTCCTAATGTTATTAGGTCGTTTGTTACATATAAGAGGTTTATGTATAAATTCAGGTATATCAGGGTAAGATTCCTGAAGGAGAGACCAATGTTTAAGAACACAGCGATTGATAAGTTTACTGAAGGGATGATATGTGCTGACGAATGGTATCCTTGGTGGTTTCTCTGTGGGTATTGAGGTTGGGACATTTGAATTTTTGAGAATAGTGTCGGGGTAGCCGCGGGCTCTAAATTTGTTGTTCATTTCCTCATGTCTGTGGATTAGAGTAGAATCATTGGAAACAATACTTTCGACCCTATGATGCTGTGATTTGGGCAAGGCTGTTTTTACATGTTTCAGGTGGCAGCTCGAATAATGTAAGAGACTTTTTTTCTGTAGGTTTTACTAAGAAAAAACAGAGAAAAAAGTATGTCAGCTTCATATGTTTTACAAACAAGTCTGTTTCTAGGTTTCTGGTGGGAGAAATAATGACTGTCGTGTCCAAAAAATTGATGGAGTGTTCATCATAATGAATAGAAAAGGATACAACTAGCATACTTGAATTAAGATCATGAAAGAACACTAGGAGATCCTCTTTGCTACCAGTCAAAATGGAAAAAATGTCATCTATGTAGCGTTTCAAATGTGTGACATAGTTACGGAACAAGATGTGATTATACACAAAACGGTCCTCGAAATAGGATATGATTTTCATTATTTTTATTATTACTGTTCCACAATATTTTTACTTACCTGTATTCCTATCATAGTATATATCAATAATATCCCTTCTATTCATGCAATATGCGGCAATGAATATGCTAATCATTTTTTCTTTCTCTCTCCCCTAAGCCCTAACATATCATATATCTTTTGATCATTTTTATCATCGCATTAGCCCTAGATAGCGTCTCTCTTAACGGGCTATCCTCTATATCCTTAATGGTTATAAATATTATAGAAATTTGTATACTTTTTGCAATTGGATATCATTATATATAGAATTATTAATTTTAATTTTTCTGTTTTGCTTTGTATTCTAATACAGATATTTCTTGATAAAGGCCAATTGTTAGGCCAAAACGTTGATGAATTTTTCATTATCTGAAATTCACCTGGGTCGCTTTTTTTGTCAATAATTTTTTTCACTGTATCTATCTTTCTGAGAGCCGAAGTTTCTAGGTCATTTTATGATACCGATTTACTTCTGAGCACCACTAATTACATGGTTGAGCAACCATTCTCTATTACAATATAGATTCAGCCAAGACATCCAGGCATCTAGAAAATCTCCACATCACAGAAGCCAATACATCATGGCTCCATCACCAGGGACACAAATTTGTCATTCTACAGGATGCCAGCTTATGAGACCACAGCACCGACTGGAAGGATACAGATCTGCTCCATTGACCATCGCGAATCCATGGATACGTTTGGAGAAAGCCAGGATTGGGACCCGCCGGTCGCCTAGCTCTATGGAGATGTTTGGAGAAGCCAGGTTGTGACCCTGCAGTCAACTGGTCTTGTTCCTTGAATTGACTGTCATCTTCCTAAGCTTGTCGTTACCTTCTCTGTGTGCGTGCCACAGGTGAGGTAAATGGTCCTGGAAGATGAAGCCAGATTGTGACCTTCCGGTCAACTGGCCTTGTACCTGAATGGACTGTCAGCTTCCTACACTTGTCGTTACCTTGTCTCTTGACCCCATACTCTGAACCCCATTCAAGTCAATGGGGAACCAAACTTCAGTGCTGTAAAATACCTGTAAGGACTAGTGACTGCAAAAGGAAGATAAATGGGGGTAAGAGCAGAACAATTACCATGCAAACAAATGTGGATAGGGAAATTACTTAAAATAACAGAATAAAAGAAAAAAATTATAATCTTGAACCAGTGGGCGGAGGTCCAAGTAGAGGAAAAGGTTGATAAGGTGGAGATGAAAGCGGCGTAAGAGGATGAGGTAGCCAACACTGTTTTTGTGTTTTTTTATTGACTTTTTTGGGGATACTCTGAAAACAGTCAGTGTAATAAACTGATGACCACTCTCTATATACAGGCCGTGTAATACTCTGGTTGAAAACAATAAGGGGAGCATCAAATAGGAGATGAGGCAGAGTTGGTGGTGGTGTAGCTGCTGCAGGAAGAGACAGGACATGGTCGATCTGTGTCGGCTATGTGCACAACTGAAACACCTTCATTTGGTTCAAGCAGGAGATAGGACTTTCTGTGTAATTTTGTAGGCCTGAATACTGTTGGATGAATGGTAAGGCTAGAACAAGAAGAGGTGGTCTTAGATTGGATGGCTGAAACTTCCTTCGGTCCCTTTGCTTTGTCTTCCACTCGGTCCCCTGCTGAAAATGCAGATTTTGCGCTGGCAACCCATGGGCATCTGTCTTCCACCTCACTCCCTTGCAAATCAGGAAAGCAGTCTGAGCCTCAAGTCATGCAGCTGTAAGGAGGAAGACCGGGCTGCTGATACCTGCGTCGCACCGTGTCCGGAACTGTCGAGGCTGCATCCTTTGTTGCCGGGGGGAAAAAATGTTGAACTGGATAGGTCACATGACCCGGGAAGAGGGGGCGTGGTTTAGCCGGGCAGTGAGCAGGAAACACGGGAGTTCAGTTTCAAGCTTGCAGTGAGAACAGAGGGAGGTGTGTAGCGCGCTCCGCAGCGACAGAGGCAGTGCGTAGACGTGCCCTGGCAAAAATAAGGTGAACACTCCAGTGAGCCAGTGAGTGTTCAGAGCGCCACATGCCCGGCTAAGATAGTGCAGTGCTCACGCGGAGGTGCGGGTGCCAGTGGCAGGACCCCGTGATATGTTCCCCATTGCTGAGAAATGCACAGCAGCACACATGTGGGGCAGAGACTCTTGCAGCACTCCCAACTTCGGCTCCACAGATTTATGGACTAGGGGCTCAGCGGGCAAAACCGGTGACCACCCGTTGCCGCCAGAAGCTGGACTGTGATTTGTTGGAATTCATCTGAGGACACCACGCCGGCCATTGCCAGTACTCCAACTCCCATCAGACTGTATATGGATGAGGGACAGAGAAGACTACGATAAGTGCCGTTTCAATACCAGACTGTTGCGTTAACCCTTTACTTCCCTTTTTTTATTGTTTATTAACTCCCTGCGAGGAGACCATTGCCATCTTTTTTGTTCAAAATTAAATAGCATTGTTATACAGCTTTGTTCTGCAATCCCTGCTTTACTGCATTCCCGCACCTGCTTACATTTGGCGTAGTGGCTGGATGCAGCCCACGAACGCAAAGGCAGCAGACCAAACTATCATGGGTTCCCCAAAGTTCAGTTTGCCGCTGGGGGCCATGCTCAGAAATCTCCCTAAATTTATGGGGAGCAATATCATGCTGTGGGACTGGACTAAGCGGGTTAAAGGCATGTTAAGGATGCATCCCGTGCCCCCTGCTAAGCAGGCAGAGATTGCCCTGATGGCCCTGGATGGTGAGGCTAGATGTTCTGTAATGTTACACCCCCCCTCATGAATGGGAAACTCTGACCAAGGTGTTACAGATCTTGAAAGAGATGTATGGAGATCCCACTAATGTTGGAGAATTGCAGATGCGCTTGTTCAGCCGTGTCCAAGGGGAGTGGGAGTCCGTGACGCAATATATAATATATTAATGCGCTACAGGAGTTGCATGCGCATATCGCCTGACAGGATGATGTGGGGGTAATAGGAATGGGACTCCCTGACGTGATATTGAGGGACCAGTTCATGGTGGGTCTCACAGACACGCGGCTTAAGTAAGCTTTGCGGGAGCACCTGCGTGCTAGGCCGCATATGACCTTCTTAGAGGTTGGGGCAGAAGTGCGTGTAAGAGAGCAGGAGCAGGGGCCAGCAGCCTTGGCAGGGATAGTCCAGAGCAATGAAGTACCCTCCTTGCCCGCGGCAGAACCAGAGTGGGCCTGAGAGATCTGGAAGGAAATACGGGACATGCGAGAAGAGTGGTACAGCCTCGGTAGAGCCCCCACTGCAGCTCCAAATGTGCCTATAGACAGGAGTGACCCCGAGCCCTGCTTGCTAGTTCAACATCACTAAGGAATGGGACAATTCCTAGCAGAGAGGAATCCGACTTGTTTCAATTGTGGGGACACCGTACACTATGCCCAAGGGTGTGCGATGCGGGGACGGCCCCTTGCTCAGCAGCCGTTAAACTAGTGGGCTCCATGACTGGGGGACGCCGCCTGGAACCTGAGAAGCCAAGGAGGAGAGAAGGCAGTCCCGAAAGTTTAATTTCTATGAGTCCCCTTGTATGGGCTGAGATGAATGGCCAAGCTGTTCACTGTCTAGTCGATACTGGATCACAGGTAACCACCATTGAGGAAACAAATTTTAGACGTTACTTTCCTGAGGTGACACGGCCATAATGGGGCTCAGTAATCAAGCTAACGGCAGCCAATCAGTTGCGGATCCCCGGTCACAGGGGTGGTCTGGATGCAGATTACGGTGTGTGGCAAAAATGTGGGCCGGAAAGGGGTGTTTGTCGCCGGAGACGCTGGCAACGATCCTGCAGTGACTCTGGGAATAAATGTGCTGAAGGAACGCAGAACCCTCTTGATCAGTGAGCCACAAGATGCTTTTCTGAACTGATGGAGTCCACAAACCCCCCCAGAGGAAGGTGTTTCAACAATTGATACGGGTTGCCCAGGCCCAGGAAACGTCAAGCAAAGGGAAGGTTCTAGGAAAGATGATAGTCACTGCAGCTGCTAAACTCATTCTACTGCCTGGTTAGACTGTGCTCACGTTACCAGTATGATCTTGTACGCCTCTCGAAGGGGTGGAAGTGCAGAAAGACCCAACCGTAATGGATAAGATACCCTCGGGGCTTCTTGTCGCTCGGACATTAGCCACAGTCCATGATGGTAACATGGTGGTGTGGTGTGTCAACCTGGGAGAAAACCCCGTATTGAGTGAAGCGCCCAGTTGGGTCCGATGGTCCAGTGTATGAAGTTCAACCCGAACGCGAAGAACGAGTGCCTACCTGAATAGTCCACAGCAGCGCGTTGCGTCCTTGCTTGTCACAGGGTCCTGAAGAAGGAGAGAGAGTGCCAAACACAACTGAAATGCTCACCCCAACGGTTCTCAACTGTGATGAGGAAGAGACACTCGCCTCGCTCTCAGACTTGGATAGTCCGCCGTCTGCCAATCCCAGGGAAGTGCGTAGGCCTGAAACCCCAGAGACGGCCAATTCATCGGATCAAGAT
Source organism: Oophaga pumilio (assembly GCA_009801035.1). Taxonomy (NCBI): domain Eukaryota; kingdom Metazoa; phylum Chordata; class Amphibia; order Anura; family Dendrobatidae; genus Oophaga; species Oophaga pumilio. Next base: position 32,004 of record VIAB01018079.1, on the reverse strand, counting down.
ATGCTCCCGTATTCTACTACTCAACCTGAACTACGCCGTATGGAGCGGACAACAGCTGGAATACCTCCCAGTCGTTGTGAACAAGACTAGTTTATTTGGCAACGACTTATTCAAGAAATGGAAAAGTGTGAACGTCTGATGAAGGAACTCTTGCCCGTGGAATGGCGAGTTAAAGGAGGGTGGGAGTGTAAGGAGGATGACCGGGCTGTGGGTACCTGCATTGTGCCAGGTCTGGAACTGTCAAGGCTACATCCAGTGTTGCCGGGGGTAAAGAATGAGGAACCGGACAGGTCCCATGACCAGGGGAGAGGGGGCGTGGCTAAGCCGGGCAGTAAGCAGTAAGCGCAGGAAAGAGAGTTCAGTTTCCCACCAGCAGTGAGAGCAGAGGGAGGTGTACGGCGTGCTCTGCAATGACAGAGGCAGTGCGGAGATGTGCCCCAATCACAACTTAGGCGAATGCTCCAGTGAGCCAATGAGTGTTCAGAGCACTGCGCGCCCGGCCAAGCAGAGTGCAGTGCTCGCGCGGAGGAGCGGGTGCCAGTGGCAGGACCCTGTGGTGCGTTCCCCATTGCTGAGAGATGCGCAGAAGCACACGTGTGAAGCAGAGACTCCTGCAGCACTCCCCACTTCGGCTGCACAGATTTATGGACTAGAGGTTCAGCAGGCAAAACCAGTGACCGCCTATTGCCGCCAGAAGCTGGACCGTGATTTGTTGGAATTCATCTGAGGACACCACGCCGGCCGTTGCCGGTACTCCAACTCCATCAGACTGTATGTGGATAAGGACCAGAGAAGACTACGATAAGTGCCGTTTCAATACCAGACTGTTGCGTTAACCCTTTACTTCCCTTGTTTATTAACTCCCTGGGAGGAGACCATTGCCATCCTTTTTGTTCAAAATTAAATAGCATTGTTCTACTGCTTTGTTCTGCAATCCCTGCATTACTGCATTCCCGCACCTGCTTACATAGCAGTCACTTCTGCTTTTTGATGACTCTGCTGGCTGTGGTTCTGTGTGTCTGTAGGAAGGCAGACCAGGTCTGCATTGCCTCTCTCGTGCCAGCCCCTGAACCATCGGGCTGTCACCATTGTTGCCAGGGGAAAGGATTCTGGCCTGGACGGACGTTTACACGTGACTGGAGGGGGTGTGACTGAGATAAAGGGAGCTGAGCGCGGGAAAAGGGGACACTTGGCGGGAAGACAGGCTACGCAGCAGGAGATAATTGACTCTCTCTCTGTGAGAGGACGCCACAGCACCCTTTCTCATTGCCGTACGCTGCCCCGTACCTCTGTTGACAGTGAGAGACATGACCGTGTGAGACGTGACCGGGTGTCTTCCCTTATCCTCGAAACTGAGTTGTCTGTGCGTGCCGTTCCGCTGACTGACGCGGGTGCATGGGCCTCTACTGAACTGAACTATCAGCCAGAGCCAGTTAGTGTTCCTCCAGTCTCGTCCATTGAACTCCGTCATACTGTAGCAGAGCCAGAGACAGTTCCAAGTCACTCCAGTTGCTTGGTTTCTACAAGACCTACCTCGCTCAGGAGTAGTGTTGAGCGATACTTTTCGATACCCAAAAATAT
>VIAB01018077.1:37476-49439 GCA_009801035.1 Oophaga pumilio | reverse complement strand
TCTTTAAATGAGACAGTGTGTCCAAACTTTTGGTCTGTACTGTACCTACAAGAGGTAGAGCAGCTGAGACAGGAAAAACTGCAGCTTAAGGTACAGCTACAGGAATTGGAAAGAAGATGGCGACTGCTTCCAACCAAAATTGTAGAGAGAGATGAAAGGGTTCTCTAAAGACTAGCACTAAGTAATTTGAGGCTAAAAGGGTTAGAAGTAGTGACTCCTCTGTTAACTCAGTGCTGAGTAGCATAGGCAGGAGACCCTATAGCAGACGTAGTGACAAAGGGTCAGACTCAGACCAGACAGTAGGCTCGACTGTAAGTGAGTCTCACATCAGCACCGACCGTTGGAGACTGTCATGGAGAGAGAGAGATTTGGTAAAGAGGCGTACTTGAAAACTGTGGTGACTAAAAAGGGTCTGATGACACAGACCTCGAACAAAAAGGGTTACTATGAACTGTGCGATCACCCACGGTAATTGGACGAAGTGAGCTCCAGGGTGATTAGAGACTGCGATCTTATGTCCTGTAATGCTATGCGAGTAGAGACTAGGTGCACGGACCCCCCCAGGAACTAGTCAGAGGAGGACTGGCGGGTGTAGTGTTTGTCAAATGAAGGAAGCCATGTACTATGAACTATGTTACGTGTGTGTTGTATAAACACTGGTTTATGAGTGGATAATAAACCGCATGGACTGTTTAATGGAGAAAATCGTTCCTGTGTGACTGAATCCCGTTGCCAAGCGAGTGTCCCCCAACACGTTCAGTAAGCGCTATCTTACAAGGGGCACAGGAACAAAAAATAAGCAATTCGGCAAAACAGCAGCTTTTACACCATGTAAAAAGTACATATTGATACACTGATTGGTCCTCTTCAATGGGGTATTCAAGATCAGACAAAAATGGGCAATGGGGTACATGTCGTAATAAAATAAATGCCTATCATTCATCATCCTTGGGCTCAAGCACAGCTGCTCTCAATCAGTCTTGTTTATTGTGCTGCAGCTGTGACATCCCCAAAAACCCACTTGACCACCCACTGCAGGTGTTTTGCCGAGGCTAAGGATTTCTTGCAAGTCATGTGGATAGTCATGGTCGTCATCATCACAACAGTCATTGACTTTAAATGTTGCTTACTTTGCTGCCATGATGGCGTCCATGAATATTGATGTGACCACTGCAACCAATCACTGATATCATCGGGACACTGGGGATGTCATTGCTGCAGCACAGTAAACAAAGACCATGATTAAGCACCAGCTCTGGAGTCACGTAGTATTTATGGGTCTTCTACTATTTCATTTCATTGCCCCTCTTAATTTTTTCTGACTTTGGAAAATCATTTTGATAATCATAGGTGTCCACTAGACCTCTTATATCACCTTACGGGTTATCTATGCCGCACACCTATATTAACCCTTTCTGCTAGATGGTAAATTTAAACAGCTATTACCGGTCCTGCTCTCTTCCTACATCAGGTCCTGAGTCCATAGATTCTCTGATTAAAGTACGTGAGCATCTATTCATCTGAATAACAGGTGCTGTCAGATGATGAAAGATAGTGTCGGTGCTGGTGACGCTTTGTCTGGCTTCAGATATGAGAATATGACAGGACCTGGTGTGAGACTGGTATTTAATACAGAGATTTGTCAGCGGTGTATATCACTAGACATGAGATCTTCAGACCTCGGAGAGAAATATCCTTCTATAGAACTCTAGAAGCAGCATATCAATGAGGATAGCAATACATAACCTCTTTCATCTTTTTAATATTAACTTTTTTTTAAATATTATATTATTTTTAAAAATATAAAATACCGTAATAATATTATAGTTTTCAATGCAAACTCTAACTAGTGCAAAAATAGTGATAGTGATAAATAAAAATACTTTTACAGCATTTTTTTAATAGCAGCAGTTTTCGGTAACATACTCAAGAAAGACTATGCAGTCAATCCACCCGTAGACAGCTGGCCACAAATGATAGGTGCCATCTTCTCCGATGCCTTCATAGTCATATGAGAAGTAAGAAACTTTTTGTCTTTCTTTAAGGCCAAAGACAACAGGGTTGATCTTACACAAAGGAAAACTGTCATTATATAGTACTCCCATTACTCATAATTATTTTCTAAACCTGTTCTTTGGAAGGTATGGTATTGCCATGCTTTTATGATTGGACTGGCCCACTGGAAAACAGGAGAATCCTCCGGTGGGCCCCTGTGCAAGAGTGGACAACCACCCTCTTATATGAGCAGTACTTGACACAATATACTTGAATCACTATATACAGACAAACGCGGCATCTTATTCATTGAACAATCTACCCAATTCATTGTTATAGAAATTTGTCATTGAAGATAATGTCACATTTGCAGGTAGCTGAAAAGTGGGACCTTGGAGTTGGCTACTTGTGGGCCCTTAGCACCCCAGTCCGATACTGAGTATTGCGGTACATAATCACATTACCTTTCCAGCCTGTTGTTCCCAATTTATGCCCTACACCCTCCCCTGAATATGCTGTTGGATGCCAGTTTTTGGCATTTGGGCGAGAAAAACTGTTGGATGAGGGCAACTTTCTAGAGAATTATGTGGAGATTTTTGAAATCCTTCAAGAATCCTGAAGGTGTCTGTATACCCCAGAAACAAACTTCTAGAAATCCTATATCTGTGAATCTTTTCTTTTTTGTTGGAAAATATTTGTAGGGAGCCAATCAAGAGGTAATGTCCAACAGGGTCAGGGTTTCTGTTGTAGCCAGTTGTCATACAGCCAGACACAGAATGAGACTGGCTGATCTTGAGGGTCACACATACAAGGCTTTTATATACATTTTTCGGTTCTGATTGCAGCAGAATCAAGTATGAAGTAGAAATTAAGAGTAAAAGAAGACAAAAATGTGTTTTACTCATACCTCCGGGTGTCTCTGTTGCTCCCGCTATCTCTTATTGTCCGCAGCGCTCGTGTCATATTGACAGCACTGCAGTCAAAAACTGAGCTGCTTTGAACTGGTTGTGCCTAACTCAGGCAGAACCACTACGCTAAGTTATTGGCTTCAGTGCTGTTGACATACTCTCTCATTACTGTAGACTATACATTTATTTATTTTATTCATGTATATAGCGCTATTAATTCCACAGCGCTTTACAGACATTATTGCTATTGGTATATTCACACTTTCTTCTGTACCAAAAAGCAGATTGGTGACAGGAAAAACACATGCTTTTTGTCACTTTTTTGTAATGTTTTTACTTGCATTTTTCACCTATTTATTTGAATGGGTGAAAAGCGCTGCAAAAATGTTGAAAGGATTGACATAGCAAAAACGCATCAAGGCTTAGTATATATGCCGAAAATAAAAACCCAATGTGCGCATGAGATTACAGAACTCTTATTGATTATGCCGATACTGTAAAACTACTGCGTATATTAAGCACCAAATATGCCGCGTCAGAAACACAGCAAAAACGCCAAGTGTGAACAGATGCTTAAAGACACTCAGAGTTGCGATGGAGACTCAGCGCTCATCCTGGAGAGAGTTAGTAAAGTAAACTGCAGCTGGAAAAAATGTATTTTCTAAAGTTGGAAAAAGTCTTTAACGATTGAGTTAAAGCTTTTGTACATATAAAAAAATACAATACCTGATAATGATTTATTCACACGTGACAAATCGTTTGAATCAATATATATGTATGAAAACCAGTTCCTTTTATGTATATAGGGCGGTGAGGTTTAGAGACAGGACTGTCCCGATTGGGTACACCTTGTCGCGGTGGGATGACTTTTATGTTTTTTTTTTAACAAAACAGTGTCAACTAAGTATCCCATGTTATTTGTATGTATGATTGCAGTTTATTTATTTACTTACTGCAGGGTATATGTTCATTTTGTTTTTAGCTTAGGTTTTGTGTATTACATATACAGTGGGTAAGTAATTCATAGTGGGGAGGAGGTTTTGCTGCTATCTGTGTTTATGATGCAGAGCTGCCAGAGAAGAAGAGTTTATTTTATTATTCTGAAGAAATAAATATTGAGATGCGTATCTCATTATTCAGACATTGAAACACGTCCTTGAAACAATAGCATGAAAATAGAAAAGGCGTCACGTGAGGCATTCGGCAGTAAATGGCTGTAAGATGACATTTCACCATGAAATTGTCTTTTTTCCTAGCCATATGTAATAAGACGTGGAGTAAGGGAGGGGGCACAATAATGGGAGTAAGGGAGGGGGCAAAATAATGGGAATTGCGCATTATCCATGGGAAGGGTCATGGTTGTGCTGCAAGCTGAAGGAGGCAGATAAACACTGCAAACAACATTTCTATGTTCTTTTGATCCGCGCACACTTGTTATTGCTCTTCATGACTTCTTACCGCAGTGTTACATACAGATCTAAATACAGATCTGGACAGTTTATTTGAAGAAATGTTATGAGATCTCATTCCAATTTGACTGCATAGCATGCTAACCAGCCTGGCTGCTAAATGTAACAGTCGGCTTGTATGTTAATTACCGTTACATGTCCCAATTGACTTTAGACAGAGAGTTGACGTAGCAAGGACTATAGGCCTGATTCATCATATTAGTTTTTTTTTTGCCTTGTGGTAGTCGTTGCTGGTTTCTGCACCAAATTATTCAAAACGGCCACATACTTTAGTTCATGAATTTTGAGGCAAATCAAAAATGCTCTTTATTTTAGTCTTTTACCATGTTTTGCGTCATTATACAACCAAAAATATCAAATCCTCCTCTAAAGTTGTCACAAAATTTAAGCAAAAATTTCAGGCATACCTAAAATCATTCCAGAGAGGGACTGGAGTACATTTATGCAAAAAAAATGATGACTAAAGAAGTTGAAATTTATGAATTGGTTGCAAAAATCTGGAAAACAAAATCAACATCCACCTTGGCAAACAAGAAAATTACAAACAAAAAACAAGGGAACACATATAAAACATTTGTAGTATGGTTCTTCTGATAGGCTAGGCTATGTGGCTTAAACAATGTGCTGGGCATTGCAGGAGCTTAGGTATCCATAGTTACTACCACTTACAGTGGGGGAAATAAGTATTTGATCCCTTGCTGATTTTGTAAGTTTGCCCACTGACAAAGACATGAGCAGTCTATAATTTTAAGGTAGGTTAATTTTAACATTGAGAGGTAGAATATCAAAAATAAAGTCCAGAAAATCACATTGTATAACTTATATAAATTTATTAGCATTTTGCAGTGAGACCAACTTTTGGGGTCCAATTATTTCCTGTTTCCCTTGGGAAAATAAAAAATTGTGGGCGAGAAGATCATTTTTGAGGAAAAATTATGATTTTTTATTTTTACTGCTCTACGTTATAAACTTCTGTGAAGCACTTGGGGGTTCAACGTGCTCACCACACATCTAGATAAGTTCCTTAGGGGTCTACTTTCCAAAATGGTGTCACTTGTGGGGAATTTCCACTGTTTAGGCACATCAGGGGCTCTTCAAACGCAACATGGCGTCCGATCTCAATTTCAGCCAATTTTGGTTTGAAAAAGTCAAACGGCGCTCCTTCCCTTTCCAGCTCTGCCGTGCGCTCAAACAGTGGTTCCCACCCACATATGGGGTATCAGCGTACTCAGGACAAATTGTACAACAACTTTTGCGGTCCAATTTCTCCTGTTACCCTTGGTAAAATAAAAAAAAAATTTGGATCTGAAGTAAATATTTTGTGCAAAAAAGTTTTTTTTTTTAAACATTCCAAAAATTCCTGTGAAGCACCTGAAGGGTTAATAAACTTATTGAATGTGGTTTTGAGCACCTTGAGGGGTGCAGTTTTTAGAATGGTGTCACTTTTGGGTATTTTCTCTCATATAGACCCCTCAAAGTGACTTCAAATGTGATGTGGTCCCTAAAATATGGTGTTGTAAAAATGAGAAATCGCTGGTCAACTTTTAACCCTTATAACTTCCTAACAAAAAAATGTTGTTTCCAAAATTGTGCTGAGAAAAGTAGACATGTGGGAAATGTTATTTAGTAACTATTTTTTGTGACATATTTCTCTATTTAAAGGGCATAAAAATTCAAGGTTTGAAAATTGCAAAATTTTCAAAATTTTCACCATATTTCCATTTTTTTCATAAATAAATGCAAGTTATATGGAATAATTTTTTTTTTTTGAAAACTCATTTTTATTGGTTTTACATCAAATTAACATATTGACAAGATATTGACAAAGTATTGACAAAATAACATACGCATCGTGTAAATTCTCTTAGATTTGAATATCACGTATATCTCCAGCGTATTAAAACAAACAATAATAATTGGAAAAAAAACAAAAAAAGTACTATCCACATAACATATTCCCTCATATCCCCTCATGTCCACAACTTTTCTTGTCTATAGTGACTATGTTTTGATTATGAGTTCTATCCATAAATCTATAGTAAAATCTTTAAGCCACATGTTTTAGTTTGCCCAAACTACCTCCCAAATCCTCTAACAGATACCAATTTGTGTTAATAAAAGATAACATTATCCCTTGGATTTCCCAGTCAGACAATGACGTAACGTTTCTATAAACACTCTCCATTTTTTAAAAAACCTTTTCGTCATCTTATCTTTGTGTCTTTCTGCTTCCCTTTTATCCAGATACAAGGTTGATAATAGCTCTGCCTTAATTTCTTTAGACCCTGGAAGTGTTTTAGCAATCCAGTGTCGCAAAATTAGCCGTTTTGCTACCAATGCTATGGTGTGAAACAATTCATGTAAATGACCTCCCCTCGTTTTGCCTGACGTATAGTGGAATAACCAACTTGTAGGGTCAATTTCTACCCAGGTCCCACACATCTAGTATATTTCCTGAACCTTGTTCCAGAATTCTTGTGTTTTGGGGCATGACCATATGCCATGCTCCATGTCTGTTTTTGGCGCTTTACACTTAGGGCAACTCGTCTGCCTATCTGGATTTTGTGGCGTTGCCTGTATATTAAATCCGCATATTAGTTTATGCATTATTCTAAATTGACTGTCTCTCCATTGCTAATTAATAATATTCTTTCTTATCAGTTCCCATCCATGTAGTATTTTATGGGCTAGATCTGTATCCTGTATGTGTTTCGCCCATTTATGAAATATTTTATCTGTTCCTGATGGTCGTAGAGTTTCTCTTAGCGTCCTATATATCGAGAAGATCGATGTGTCTACAATATCCTTGTTGACTAAATCGCTCCACACCTCACAGTCAAGTTCTCTCCTAACATCATGCAAATTATCCAATACATAATGTTTTAATTGGCTATATAACATTAAGTGGAATCTTGGGAATTCGTATTTATCTATCACCTCTGGCCCCGTTAACCATCATTCCTCTTGCATGTGTAGTAGGTCGCCTAGCTGTCTTATACGTTTCCTAGCCCATTCTAAATATTATTTTCTCTTCCTAATTTAAAAGCAGGGAATGCCCAAGGATTCAGATGCTTTGACACTTTCCATGACATTTTCAGTTTTTTCCTAACCGCCTTCCATGAAGCAATAGTGTCTTTACATAGAATCATAGAATCATAGAATGGTAGAGTTGGAAGGGACCTCCTGGGCCATCTGGTCCAACCCCCTGCTCAAAGCAGGATTCTCTAAATCATCCCAGACAGATGTCTGTCCAGCCTCTGTTTGAAGACTTCCATTGAAGGAGAACTTACCACCTCTCGTGGCAGCCTGTTCCACTCCTTGATCACCCTAACTGTCAAAAAGTTTTTTCTAATATCTAATCTGTGTCTCCTCCCATTCAGTTTCATCCCATTGCTTCTAGTCTTTCCTTGTGCAAATGAGAATAAAGATGATCCTTCTACAATGTGACAGCCCTTGAGATATTTGTAGACAGCTATTAAGTCTCCTCTCAGTCTTCTTTTTTGCAAGCTAAACATTCCCAAATCCTGCAACCGTTCCTCATAGGACATGGTTTGCAGACCGGTCACCATTCTTGTGGCTCTTCTTTGAACTTGCTCCAGTTTGTTGATGTCTTTTTTAAAATGTGGTGCCCAAAACTGGACACAGTATTCCAGATGAGGTCTGACCAAAGAGGAGTAGAGGGCAATAATGACCTCACGTGATCTAGACTGTATGCTTCTGTTGATACATCCTAGAATTGTATTTGCCTTTTGTGCTGCTGCATCACACTGTTGACTCATGTTCAGTCTGTAATATTACATATTACTGAATACTTGATAAATGGTGGAATATCTGACAGTGGTGTGTGTAACAAGGCCGTCAGATCCCACGAGCTGCAAAACTCCGTTTCTAATGTATAATCTGTATAACTTCCCGTCTTTTTGATCCAGTCAATTACATTCCTCATTAAACATGCAAGATTATATCTTCTTATATTCGGCAGCCCTGCTCCCCCCCCCATCCTTCGAGCACATTAATGTTCTCATGGCAAGTCTTGCCTTTCTTTCCCTCCATAGAAACTTAGAGAAAGCCTTATTCAATCTGAGAACATCTACATGTCTAACTAGTATTGGAATAGTTTGCATTGGGTATAATAATTTCGTGAAACTTGTCATTTTAATAAGATGACATCTACCTAGTAGCGAGAGAGGTACATTTCCCCATCTTTCTAATTCTTTCTCTATTTTCTCAATAATAGGTTTGTAGTTAAGGTCATAAATCTGTTTTGGCGATCTTCCCATGTATTTCCCAAATATTTTATGAATATTGTCGCTATCGGGATGCCCATTATATTATTTCTTTGACCATGTTTCTCAGATTTTCTCATACACAGAATTTCACATTTATTCTTATTCAATCGAAAGCCCGAGAATATCCCTAATGTTTCAATCTCTGATAGCAGCGTTGGGAGGTCCTCTTCTGGATTCCTCATAAATAGAATTATGTCATCTGCAAATAGCGCAGTTTTAACTTTCTCCTTTCCTACCTCTAATCCTTTATAGATACTATGATCATTTAGGTACCTTGTCAAAGGTTCGATTGCAAGATTGAATAGCAGGGGGGATTTCGGGCATCCCTGCCTCGTCCTCTTTTTTAGCTAGAAGGTATCTGATAAAAACCCCGGCGTATAAATTCTAGCTTTAGGATTGTGGTATAAAACCGTCAAAAACTTCCTAAATGAGCCCACCAGATTAATTTTATCTAGTACTTCACCCAGCCATGGCCACCTGACCTCACATTATCAAACGCTTTTTCTGCGTCCAGTGTGACCATGGCTGGGTCTTCCCCTTTTGTCAAATGTTTACTTTTGACCGTGTCTAGCAAAAGCATTGCCTTTCTGATGTTAGTAACAGCTGATCTTCCTTTTATAAAACCCGTTTGTTGTTTGGAGATTAATCTTGGTAATACTCTGGCCAATCTATCGGCCATTATTTTTGAGAGGAGTTTGACATCTTGGTTTATTAATGATATAGGCCTATAGCCTGAAGGATCCTCTGGGTCCTTACCTCCCTTCGGGAGAGGTTTTATATAAGCAGTTTTCATGACTTCCGACATGGTTTCACCTTGCAGTATACGGTTATATAGTTCTTTAAGTGTGGGAGTTATTTGTTCCCTTAAAGCTTTATAGAAGGTTCCGTTAAACCCATCAGTTCCCGGGGCTTTGTTGGCTCCCGTCCCCTTTATTGCCATGCTTATTTCCTCTTCCGAAATTTTCCCATTAAAAATTTGCAGTTCCTCATCAGTCAATTTCGGGATATTAATTTTGCCTAACCAGTCAACTCCGTGTACGTCCTGTCTCCCTTCCTCTTTGTATAGTTTAGTGTAGAATTTGCCTAGTTCCCTATTTATATCTTTGGGATCCGTCAGGCGCTGTCCTCCCTTGTCCTTAATTGCCAGTATAGACGTATAAGCATACCTGCCCCTAGCTAAATTGGCCAATAGTTTCCCTGCTTTATCTAATTATCTGTTTAATTCTATTTCCAAATAGTTCTTCTGCAATTGCTCTGTCTTTTCCGCCCAATCTTCAAAGCTTTTCTTTGCCCTTAACCATTGGTTTTTATCCTCATCTAATAGTGAGTTTTTATATCTAGTGTATGATTCCCTAACTTCTCATCTTGCTTTTGAAAACTGCTCCTTTATTCGTCTCTTTAATTTCTGCATGTGGGCTATGATATTCCCCCTTAGCACCGCTTTTGCGGATTTCCAGTACAACTTAGGATTAGATTTATGTTCTTCATTGTGGAACTTGAATTCTGTCCACCATTCCCCCATCTGCTTCATAAAATCAATATCCTTTGTCATGGATCCTGGAAATCGTCATAGATAATTTGTCCCTTTCAGGTGTACATCTGCCAACTCTAGAGTTACTGGGCTATGGTCTGAGATTACCAAGTCTTCGATGTTGGCTACCTTCATTTTTTGTAATATCTTATCCGAAATAATAAACATGTCTATCCTAGACCATGTCTTATGTGCATGCGAATAGTGTGTAAATTCTCGCTCCATAGGATGTGTTGTTCTCCACGCATCCTTCAGTTTCCAACTCGTTATCATGTCCTCTAGATACCCTTTTTTACAGATATGCCTATATCCCTCACTTAGATTCGTTCCCTTTGTACTCCTCATTCTATCTTCCTCCTCCCTAAGTATTTCATTACAATCCCCTCCTATAATTATATTTTTGTTGTTATCGGTGAGAATCATATTTTGAAGAGACATAAAGAATTTTTTTTGGTTTGTGTTTAGGACATATATATTGTACAAACTAATGCTGTCATTATGCACCTGTAAATTCAAATAGATTACTCTTCCCTCTTGGTCTGTTTCTATCTATGTCACTTTATTTGCCAACATTTTATTTACGAGTATTAAAACCCCTGCTTTCCTATCTAAAGAACTAGAGCCATATACTTCTCCCACCCATAATTTCTTCATCCTGAAGAAATCTTCTTTGACCGAGTGTGTCTCCTGCAACATAGCTATATCTGCTTTCAACCTTTTTAGATGGCGTAGTATCATCATCCTTTTATTTGGTGAGCGTAGTCCTTTTACATTCCAAGTAATTAGCTTAACCATTATTTATTACATAGTGATGTCTTCTGTGAGGACTGGTCATTCTCCAACCTTTTGGGTGTGGTATGCCAATTAATGGTGGCTCGATAGTTGATGGACTTTTTTGTATAATGCATGAATAATTATGGACATTTTTCTTGTTCCCCCCACTCCTCCTTTCTTTCTCTTTACCTTCCCCCCGTTATAATCCTCCTTAGTTACTTCTCTTTTTTCTGCCATCGTCCAAACCTTTTACTCTCCTGACAGCCCATTCTTTCAAGTCTTATATTAACATCCAATGCTAAATGAGTATCTTGAGCCCTGAACCTATTGTTAACAATGAACTTTAAAAAGCATCCTAAACCATCTTATACTTCATTGAAGTATGTTTAAATACATTAAATCCTAATCTATCTATAATGGTAGCCTCTCCCTCCACCCTTCTGATTACTAAGTCATAAGTGACCTATAATGTATTCCCACCCCTTTTCTTTCCCCTCCTCAAAGTATAGTCTGAACACTTGTAGGATAATATCTCCTGTGAAGAAAATTATCGAATAACCAAACAGAATAATCAGTGTTTACCTTAATCACAAAACTGGTGTATAGGTCTCATTCGTCTTACCACTCGCCCGGATTTCGCACACAATTTATTTCTATATAAACCCTTCAATACCAATAGTCCAGATGTCGCATCTACGCCACCCTCCTGGCATCTTGGATTATTCTCCAGTCAGTCCCTGTGCGTCTTTATAGTAGTGAAGGAGGAGGGACCACCATAAAGAAAAAGAGGCAAGAAAGAGAGAAAAAAAAGGGGGGGGTAAGGGGGGTCTTCCCCCTTCTTCATTCTTTTCATGATGCTGCATGATGGACTGAACTGTCAAAAATCCGTCGTTGGAGACAACAGGCTGTGACTTGCTGTATCCCGTTTATGATGGGTTCACTTCGCCTCTAGTCTTGTAAATAGTGTTGAGCGATACGATACTGCAAATATCGGGTA
>VIAB01018077.1:20894-34079 GCA_009801035.1 Oophaga pumilio | reverse complement strand
GAGCGACGGACGTTTTCGTCGCATGTGTGATCCCGGCCTAAACCTCAAAGTTGCTGGGTAATTCAGCTGAAATCTGATATTGCGTTTAAACAACAGTGTGCATATTTCACTGAATGCCCGTCTCCTCCGCGTCACCTCAGCTGAAAAGTCTCCGAATAACAGGATTTTGTGGCCTTGTAATAGCAGCGGCTGGCGTCTCCCCTGATAGGCCCTGAGTATTTCCTCCTTATCTTTTGCCACTGATTGTAGTGGTCTATTTTGATCCTTGTGATTTTGATTTTGTGCATTCCTGCTTCCGCTAGCTCCTGGAGGCTCTCTGGGGGGGCCTATTCTGTGAGCACGTTCCACTCTGCATTTGTATGGCAGTCCCAATTCTTTTGGCAGATCCACCTCAAAAATGTTCTTTAATTGTTTTGCATTTATTGATTCTGGGAGACCAATTAATTTCAAGTTATTTCTGCGGGATCTGTTTTCTAAGTCCTCCAGTTTGTCGATGGTATAAAGGGACTGTCTCTTTAAATCGGTAACTTGCTTCTCTAGCTGGAAGATTTTGTCCTCTGCCTCAGAGATCCTGTATTCTGCCTCCTGCAATTGTTTTTTCTGAAGAACTACTTTATTTTGCAGTTCATTGGTGGTGTTTTGGATCATCTCAGCCACTGCCTGCTTAAAGTCCTCTGCCAGGTACACAGCTATTTCTTTTGCCAGCTGCCTGAAATCAATATGGCCATGTGTGAGGAGGTGTTTATCCAGCATGCAGCCCGATTCTGGGTCTGCTGTACTTTGCAGATTGTGTTCCTCCTCACATGCTGGGGTCCCCCTCTCTTGCTCTATCTCTTCCACCGCCGGCCCCCTTGCATCTGCGGTCGTGTCTGTGCCTGGGGCTCTGACGCCGTCGGCGCCAGCACTGCCTTCCCGCTCTGCAAGCCACCTCTGCTTCCTTCTTCAGCCCCTTCTCTGCCCCGTTCCTGGTAACATACCGGTCCATGTTGCGCCCGCTCCTGTTGGCGTCCGCGGTGCTTCCGGTGGGGTTCAGGGCTCTGTGTGCTGACTGGGTTTTGTGGCGGTCAGCGGGAGCTCCTTCACCTGCATCTGTACATGGCGGCGCCGAAATCGGAAGTGATATCGAATAAATTTTACCACTATCATGAAGTACAATATGTCATGAGAACACAATCCCAGAATCGCTAAGATCCGTTGAAGCGTTCCAGAGTTATAACCTCATAAAGAGACAGTGGTCAGAATTGTAAAAATTGGCCCAGTCATTAACATGCAAACCACCCTTGGGGGTTAAGGGGTTAAAACAGTTGTCTCACAAGACAAACACGTTTACTGTTGGATCTACAATAAGTACTTTCTGAGTTGTGACCCCCTTACTCATTACGCCCTGATAGATGTTTTCACCAGCAAAGTGAGTGAGAAACAGTCTATCGGTTATACTTCCATTTGACTAAATGGATAGTAAGGAAATAGATGACGTCAACAGCCTCCTTGCCCTATAATAGTGGGATGTGATCACAGAAAAGAAGGATTTCCAGCACTCTGTTTCCAGACTTAAAAACTTGCAGCTTTATTTCTGTAATATGACATTTAAAATAACATCTTTCAAGTTTATCCAACGCGTTTCGACCATGCGATCTCAATTATGGATATAACACATATAACATTTTTTGTAATATGATTAAGATTGTATGGTCGAAACGCTTTGGATATTTTCCTTCCATAAACAAAGCTGCAAGTTTTTAATTTTGGAACCGGAGTGCTGGAAATCTTTTTTTTCAGTGTCTACACACTAATGCAAGGTTGGCTAGCTGGAAACATGCAAACGTTAACCTAAGTGGGATGTCATGTCATGATCTAACCCCAGCCGGTGGTCCCAATCCCCTACGTGCCTCACTGCTTATAGATCCAGTTATACAGTGAAAGTAATCCTCAACTTTTGTTTCGATAACTTCACTCCCAAGAGATTTCTACGTTGGGGAAATAAAATCAGAAATCACTCTCAGGGATTCTCATTATGAAAAATTTGGACATAGTTAACCCATAAAGTTTACAATATTTTCTTCTCATTTGTAAACTTTCATCTAACTACGAGGCCCGTCTCTCTGAACTGTTTAATATTCTCTGTGATAGAAGCATCGGTTTCTCATTTCTTTGTCTGCTCATTAGTTGTATGAAACCCCGAAGCTGCTTGCAGTTCATTAGTATTTATTTACACAAATTGGCGCGTGTGCAGAATTTAAGTCAGAAATCGCAGCCTGCAGACGGCTTACGAATGTAGCGGAGGTACAAGGGAGCCACGGAGGCGCCAATGTGGTCAGCCGGTCAGCGATGTCCTTTAGGGTAGCCAATATGACGTCTCTTGTGATTTTAAATGTGAAGTTATAAAACTTTAGCAGGTAATGGCTCCAATGTCCATTTTGTCTTTATGACCAGATCAATTCTCTGTTTTGTTTTTGGTTTATACTTGGTTTTGCCATTCGGTCAAAAGTTTGAGTCAAGAACGTCCACACCGGGATAGCAGGCGCCACATCTTTTTGGTACAGAGCTTTTACTCCTCAATAGGTTTCTAAAACATTATTCTGGGGCATATGGCATAGGAAATTTGTGCTGTTTTTCCTTGTCAGTTAAATATATGTGGGTGCCATCTCTGGGACTTGCACCTATTTCAATAATGGGGATCTGCTTCAAACCACCAGCGCCTGCCCAGCTCCCTCCATTCACTTCTATGAGGTTACAAGCATGATTACTCACCCATTTTCAAAACTCTCATAGAAATAAATTCAGGGCTTTGTATCTGCAACCCAGTCTCTTATCCGTGGCTCATTCGTTGAAAAAAGTGCAGGTCCCAGAGGTGGGACCCACATTTACAAAAAATGTGAATATGTCATACATGTCCACAAACAGCATGCATCAGACGTTGGCTATGTTACTGCGGCCATGTGTAGTTTACTCTGAAATGCTGTGGAGTTTCAGAGAAAATATACTTTGAAAACTCGGGGACTATTCTGATGCCGATCCCCGGCGGCTTCACCTAACCCTGCTCCCATGACTGGTCTGTCCCTATATGGGGGAGCGAGACTGGGAGAAGCGACTGGCAACCCATCTCTTACTAGACACCTGGGACGAATAGTCTCCGGTTGACTTCACAAAGTATGTTTTTGGGCAGCATTGTTTGACAAGTTTCCTTTAACCTTGAAATTAAGTTATTCCAAAATACCAGCAATCGGGTTCAGCAAGGCATAGATGTTCTAGATGTAGATCCTTCAAAGGCATTTTAAAGGGAATCTCTTAGCAGGTTTTTGCTCTTTAATCTAAGAGCAGCATAATGTAAAGGCAGAGAGCCTGCTTCCAGGGATGTGTCACTTGCTTAGCATCTTGCTGTAGTTTCAATACAACCAGTGTTTTATCAGCAGGAGATTATCACTTTAGGACTAGCTGTCACATGTAAGCAGCGCAGTGTACACAGGTTTAGCAGGAAAAACAGGGATTCTATTAAAACTGTACCAAGCAGCACAGTAAGTGATACATCGCTGAAATCAAGCCCTCTGCCCCTACATCTTGCAGCTCTCAGATTCCATAGCAAAACCTGCAGACAGATTCCCTTTAACAAATTGAAATAATGTCAATGTGTGTTTTTGGTGGACATCTTTTGGTATTTTAATCATATAAAAGGAACAGAAATTATCCCTTTTATCATTTTCACAACAAATAAGTATGTGATCTAAGATCTGGAGAATGATATAGGTTGGAACAGGGGTGTAAGGGGTAAGATTTCTCCTAAGTCATATTACAAGACTCGTTAAAGGGTTGATTGTGACTTGTAGGATCGCTACTTCCAACAGGTGGCGCTACAGAGTACAAGTCCTCTTTTTCTCTGAAGAGGCAATTTGCATATATTGTAGGTTGGAACAGACATGAACTTTGCCTCTAGTTTTTTAGCATACCTTAGTGAAGCGCTGTCTTCCACATATTTGCTGGCTGTGCAATCTGATTAAGATTGGCTTGTGTAGTTATTGGTCTGGAGACTTGTCATAACACATTTCTACTGGGAGTATAACTGAAGGTGTTAATGTCCTCAAATCATGTAAATTGCTGCTCATATCTTGGCAGGAACTAGTTTTTTTTCTCCCTGAAGTTTGGAGATATTCCATCTTAGATGATACAGTAGTCTGGAGATTAATAATTTCCAACAAAGCAATGCAAAGTGTAAGATGTGTTAGCAAAAACGTCTTACCAATTTTCACTGAGCTATTTTTCTTTGAAGCTGCCTCTGTATGGAGACACGAGGGTCAGTGTATGGTCTTGTCCACTTGCACGGCTGTTTTTAGAAAGACCGCATGGACCAGGGCTCATCCCACTGAATGCACGTAGTCCTTTCCCATGGATAGAATACTAAGACAACACAGGTTGAGGGTAACGCAGTGAGGCGATACTTTATTGGATCACCAACAGTCAATAACGTGGAACAACTCCTCCAGCTCCTCCTCACACTTGAGGCTCTGAGGCCCAGTGCAACCGACAACTCCTAATCTGATCTTACATTTTCCCGGTTGGTGTGGAATGTTACGTTGGTACAAGTGGGGAAACCTTACCACGTGATCCCCCTGGCGTAATATTGAAGTCAGCCGTTGTGGCGAGGTGCGAATCCTTCACACTTCCCCTCTAAGCAAATGGATCAGACATTGAAAATCAACAGGCTGGATACTTCTTTTCCCCAACATCATCTGTAGGGAGAGAGTGGGGAGGACCTATACAAATTACATCGTTAGCTGGTAGGTTTGGCAAACTTTTACCTAATGTGTATGGGGGCCTTTAGAGCCTTGCAGAGGTAGTTTGGAAATAAGCTCAGTCAAAACTAGTAAGACTACCTTACTAGTTCATATCTTACCCCTTACATTGCTAAGTTGAAAATTATAAATCTGTTGGGCCCCAACCTACTATGAGCCTTTTATAATACTGGGAGTGGGAGTGATTGCAACCTCCGTACCCTCATAGTGAAGTCTTTGCTGCCATCCAAAATCTGAACATATTCTTTGAAAGGCACATAAAATGAGTGCAGCAGCCAACGGATAAGAAGTAGAGGAGGCTAACGGAAGGATGGCAGTGATGAAAGGCGGGTCGTGTATCCCTAATTATCCTGGATTGATTATTTCCCTCCTAGGCTGTTGGTAATTTAGTGGCATTTTGATGCAGGTTATTTCGGGCTGAGAGCACATTGTTCAAGTTCTGTAAGGGAACAGTAACGGATAAATATCTCAGCAGGAAAAAGCAAGGTTAGGAAAACATGCAAAGTAACACAATGTACCAGACGAGCAATACAAAACGTACATATCAATATGTCTATAACTCACACCAAGCATTAATACTGCACTCCCCTGTTAAATAAAACATACATAATGCGATAATTGCATACAATTCAACACCATGAAAGTCAATCAAAACTAAAAGTAATACCCATACACAGATAGGTGTGCACCACACTGATAGATATAATGTAGCAATTAAGCCTTTAAAGCAGTTGAACATTACGTGTTGTGTTCCCCCGGTATAAATGGTGTATGACTCACTTAGAGAATATGCACCACTATATCACAGAGAAGCTTTTTATTTTTTTTCATAGAAAGCTTTTATACAGCTAGTTTAAGTATCTTTTTTTCTATGCCTCGGTATGTGTGAATATGTGTTATGAAAACTTACTGGCTTTACTTTGCTTGTATATAATATAAGTATATATTATAGCAATATGGTATTAATAATTAAAGATGCCTCACATGAACTTTTTCCCCCTAAACCTGTGTTTATATGCATTTACTGTAGTGTCAGTATACTCACCTACTGCCGTCTTCTCCTGTACCCTGCGCAGCTTTTCTCCTCCTCTCAGTGACATCACCGCTTTTCAGACTCTCTGAATCACGCTCCACTCTGTGTGACCCAGATGTGACTTTTACAGTGTAAGTCTATGGAGCATCAGAACAAGGCTCCATAATCTTACCTTGTAAAACAGACTCCCAGCTCACGCATACAACATAGATTGAGCTGCAGAGTCTGAAGAGTAGTGAGATCACTCAGAAGTGGAGCAGAGTGGTGCTCGATCCAGGAGAACACACCCACACTAAACTACATATATACATCTTTAGGGTGTAAAAAGTTCATAGAAGGGCTCCTTCAACTGTAATAAGCACATGCAATTATTTGAAATTATGTATTGTGTGTATAAACCTGTACAACACTATTGAGGCACGCTATGAAAAAGTAGCCCTCTGACACTTTCCACAAAATACAGTAAAGTGTCAGCTCGCCTGTATTCACCTGTATTTTCCAAGGTTCACTTGTACCCCAAACTCCACCTCTCACAACTTGAATCCTAATTAATTTGAAACAGGTCAAAATGAACCCTTTACCTCCTGTTACTGTCACTGTTCATAATGATAAATTAAATCCTGTCTAACATTAAGTCCTAAGGGAGAGCCTGTTTTTAATGTGTAGAATCCACCATGCTTCTCTATTTAATAATTTTCTCTAATAATCTCCGTGTCTAAATGGCCTGAAGTCTCTTTTAATATTCACTATAATTGTAAACTAGGTAGTATTCCCACCATGTACATCGCTGAAGTGTTTAGATTCTGCAGACAACTTAACTAATTGTTTATTAGTGGTATTTGATTAATGTCATCTTGTATGATTTTTTAAAGCACATGTCGTACAGCCCACATATTCCAGCTTGCAAAATGTGCTTGTAATTTTATGTGCCACATAGCTGGAGTTGCAGTTAATATATGCGTGTATATTGTATGTTTTATTGGTGATTGTGATGAACCTGCTCCTCTCCACCGTGCCTGACATCACTATTACGTTGGAGAGATCACATGGTACTATCTCCTCACTTGGCACAGTTTTGAACAAACACCCCTGTCCACATGGGCCCATGGAGGCACGGGGAGTGAGAGGATGTGGTCCACATAGTCGCTAATCTGGCATCACTCTTGCTCACAATCCTGACAGACTGAGAGGCCCCTTTCACTTGCACCAGTGAAACAGAATCTTATCAATCTGGTAGGACTGTCACCAGTTCCTCGTTAGATATAAGCCTGGTCCCTTAACGGGATTATTTTGGGCCAGAAACAAGCCCCGCTAGCATGGAAAGTTGAAACCGAGAACAGGGACATGTGGATTTGTGGAAAAAAGAGCAGCCCAAGGTTAAATTATATATTTCATTGCTTAAAGGGCACACTAAATAATACACCCTACACACAATGAGAAGAAGAAAAAATCCAGCTTCACGATTCCAGAAAAATCTTTATTCCACAAATTAGGATAATTACAACTTCATAACAGCATACAGTTACCATCGAGGTGGGATTGAACAGATGCGTTTTGAGCTATATGCTCTTATTCATTTTGAGAGCAATGAATAAGAGCATATAGCTCGAAACGCGTCTGTTCAATCCCACCTCGGTGGTGACTGTATGCTGTTATGAAGTTGGAATTATCCTAATTTGTGGAATAAAGATTTTCCTGGAATCGTGAAGCTGGATTTTTTCTTCTTCTCTTGGATACCTTTTTCCTGCTGCATTGCAGGCATCCGTGCTTCCGTCTCTGGATACCAGGAGGGTGAGCTGACTTTGTTTATTATATTCCACTATATACGCAATGGTTATACATATACAATGGTCAGATATGCAAATACAGGTGAAGTACAAAAGATATAAACAGGTGATACAAAAGTCAGTTACAAGCTTGATGTTCGACCGTTGGATGCTGGCAATCACGTGGGAGATGTGGGGGCCAGCTATTTCCAGTTTCTTCCAACACGCTGCCTAGCGTGACCTCCCTTGGCAGAGAACAAAGGCCCACATTGTCACACGTGCACTTAACCCCTTGATCATTCACTCCCTTCCCTGCCTCCTGGGATGGCCCTAGTCTCCTTCCCACTTACTCTGGCAGCTGAAATTCCAAAACCTATGATGGATCATATGGAAGGTCATAGGATGTGGTTTTGGCACCTTCGGATCCGACAGGGCCCCTGTTAAATTTGGAGACCAAGCAACGTTTCTCTACCTGGCTTCTACTAGCCGTTTTGCGTATGTCCCTACCCTAAGGCTGAAAAAGATGTGCTGTAACTAAGATGGAAATTGAACTGTTCTGTAAAGTTCATTTGGTTGGAAAGGATCAAGTGTCTCCTGTTCAATGTGCGGTTGATCCAAGATCCGGAGGTATGGAGTCAGTGACAGCTTTCAGTCAAACCATGAGAGTAATCTAACTCATGCAATGCAAAAGGAAGACAGGGCATTATTTTCTTGTATGGTGCAAGGGTGTGGGAACACAGAAGTCCCTTGCCCACGACTACCACCCTGCACACCTTACAAAGGGTTAATCAGTTCAGTTGGTCTATGGAGATCTCCATCCTAAATTGCCTCAGCTGTTCTCTGTGTTGGCCACTCCCGTCTTGATAGTTGTACTTCCTGGATAGGTGTTATAGGAGATATTCAGTGTTTGGAGTAGGCGGTTGGAGAGTTGTCCAGGAGATTCTGCTTGGAGTTGGTTTGCATCTTTATCCTCATCCTCTCCTACTTGGTGGTTTCTCCTACCTATCCCTCACTTGTGTTCCACTTTGTTGTTTTGTGAGTATATTTGTATATGATTGTAGTTTTTTTTCATCCCTGTCTGTCTTCCCTTGTCTGTCTGGTTAGTGTAATCTTATATAATTCAGCCTCACACCTCCCTGGGTGGGATCAGGTAAGGTTTAAAGGGAATCTGTCACCCCATTTTTGGCCTATGAGATACGGCCACCGCCATCAGGGGCTTATCTACAGCATTCTGTAATGCTGTAGATAAGCCCCCGATGTAACCTGAAAGATTAGAAAAACTAGTTATACTCACCCAGGGGCGGTCCGCCGTCCGATGGGCGTCGCGGTCCAGTTCGGCGCCTCCCATCGTCTAGCGAAGCCGGCCTCTTCTTTCCATCCCGTCGCGGCTCCTGCGCAGGCGCACTGATCTGCCCTGGTGAGGGCAGAGCAGAGTACTGCAGTGCGCAGGCGCCGAACCACTCTGGCTTCGCTAGACGATGGGAGGCGCCGAACTGGACCGCGCCACCCATCGGACCGGACCGGACGGCGGACCGCCCCTGGGTGAGTATAATATAACTCGTTTTTCTTCTTTTTCAAGTGACATCGGGGGCTTATCTACAGCATTACAGAATGCTGTAGATAAGCCCCTGATGGCGGTGGCCGTATCTCATAGGCCAAAAATGGGGTGACAGATTCCCTTTAAGATAGGAGCATAGAAAGGTACCAGACCCCGGCGTCTCCACCTTCCAGGGTAATCCAGGGGACAGGAATAGACTAGGGCGCCCTCTAATTTGATAAATCAGGTAGTTGCCAACATTCCCTAGTCACTGCGTGACATGTATGTTGTCAGCTATCCAGGGGATAGGTGAAAAGGTATCTTTACTGGAAAACCTCTTCAAGTCACATGCTATCCTCTAGATTGGTAGGGGTGTGACACCTGGCACACCCTTCGATTCACTGTTCCTGGTGGCTGGCGGCGGTGGGATGTGATCAGTTGCTGAACTGCACTGCATTCCTATTTCATCCCCAAACCTATGTTCAGTCCGGTCTCCGCAGGCATTGAGAACAGCTGATTGTCGGGGGGACGGGTGTCGCACCCGACCGGATCTCATTTTGATAACCTTTCCTAAGGACAGACTATCTATATGATAGTACTGGACAACTCCTATAAAGCTGCATACTTACCAGCAACTTTTTGTAAAATAGGGACTTTTAAGTACTGCCCTTCCAGTCCCGCTCCAGGACATAACTTAATTTACTGGTATCGTTTTAAAAAATGCAGGACTTTCACAGCAAATTTGGAACTTAAAGGGGTATTTCAATCTCTATGATCTTATCCCAATATGTAGTAGGAATAATAATAATATTAGGAAATACCTCCAATTAGAAATGTAGTATAGTTTTTCTGATAAGTTATGACGCTTATCCATGTGCATGGCATTGCAGTAGCTTAGATATCCATGGTTGCAACCACTAAGAACTAACTTAGCTACTGCAATGCCAGACAGATTGATGTTATCACAATCTGTTTTCAAGGGCAAAAAGAAGTTAGAAAAGGAAATAAAATAAAAATACATCTTAAAGTAAAATAAAAAGTAAAGCCAACATTTTTAACTCAACCTTTCATGCAGATTTTAGCAGCCACATATTATTAACACTGGAATGACTCCTCAACTAATCTTCGTCAGTTCTAAACAGATTCTCGGAGATGGAATTGTGTAGAGAATAGGATGCGGATATCGATGGCTGCACACAAGAAAGCTCAATAAACCCTGAGTCAGATGCTTAACCTTTTTAATCAATTCTTCTCTGTTTAAGCAGCTGTGGGCCGAATATTGGAAATCCTAAGGAGATTTATATTCAGACACTCTTATTAATAATGACCCGAAATTATACATACAGCCTTGTGTTTGTTATCGGTCACCATTTGTAAACTACATTAATTGTAAATACATCAGTCTAAGGCCATTGTGCTATTCCTGAAACTGATGCTGAGGAAGCCATAAGGCCATTTTTCATATATCGGCATACAATTCAACTGAACATGCATCTGTTTTGAAGGTAAAAGGGAGTGAGCAGTTGTCAGACAACTTTAGTGGAGGCTAATTTTTACCTGAGAACAAAAGGATCAGGTGTTGAAATTCAACATGCCCAATATAGAGCTAGTAGCTACTCACAGACAAGCAATGAGGCAGGGTAGTCAAACATTCTGAGTTCAGATACCAAGAGAGTACGTCATAAACTAAAGGGAAAAGACAAAGGCGTAGTTATGTCACAGTCGGAGGTCAGAATACCAAGACACAAACGGATGGTCAGAACGAGGTTCAAGGTCAGGTAGCAATAGATCAACAAACACAGCACAGGAATGCAAGGCAAACATACACCACCGAGCAAATGCTATGATTGATAGACATCTGTGACTGACAGCTTAGCTAAGTAGCTTGGTAATCACTTATAACAGATAACATCTGAAGCAAGCATAGCACCTCCCAGTCTCAGATTGGATGGCTGAGCTGTCTATCAAAATACCAACAGCTCAGCACGCCCCTGCACTAAATTGATGACTGAGCTGTCTATGAAAATACCGACAACTCAGCATGCCCTTGCATAAGATTGGACGACGTGACACGCGATCCTACTATTCGCCCCTCTTGTAATGTATATGCTCCAGCATCTCCTGTGATGTATGTGCCCTGACATCTTTTGTGATGTATTTGCCACCAGGCCCTCCTGTGATGTATATTCTCCAACATCTCCTGTGATGTATATGTTCAATCATGTCCTAAGATGCATGTACTCCTGTGTCTCTTGTGATGTATATGATCCTAGCCCCTCCTGTGATATATAGGCACCAATGTCTCCTGTGATGTATATGCCCCAGTGTCTTCTGTGATGTATATGCTTCAGCGTCTCCTGTGATGTATATGCCTCATCTCCAGTGTCTCCTGTGGTGTATATGCCCCAGTTTCTCCTGTGATGTATATGTCCCAGCCCCAGTGCATCCTATGTGACATACAGGGGTTGGACAAAATATTGGAAACACCTAACGTTTTGGCATCATAATCTTCGAATATGTTATAAACATGCAAACCGTGACATATGGTAATTGATTATTTGTGTTATGTGATGTGTATGTAAATTAACTGTTTGTTTTGCACAATTGTAAGAACATTGATGAGAACCTGATATCAATGGCAGACCTCTCGGATTTTCAAAGAGGCCAAATTGTTGGCAGGCGCTAGTGTAACCGAAAAGTGCCCTAATGCTTGGCGTGTCAAGAGGTACTGTCTCTAAAGTAATGACTGCGTTTGAAAGAGAAGGAAAAATGTCCGCAGCAAAGCACAGGTCCGACCGAAAGTCGAAATTGACTGAGAGAGACCGTCAGACTCTAAAGCGAATTGTGAGAGAGGATCGCAAGACCACGGCTCCGAAAATCACTGCAGTGCTGAGCTCAATGAAGACCTACAGAACCCAGTTTCCACGAACACTGTTCGTCGGGAGCTGAACATATCTGGATTCCACGGAAGAGCTGCAATTCGAAAACCGCTGCTCTCAATGACAAATATTTCCAAGCGTTTAGAGTGGTGAAAAACCCTCCAGAATTGGTCCCTCAAGCAGTGGAAACGTGATATTCTCAGACGAATCATCGTTTACCCTATTTCCGACCTCCGGCCGCGTGTACGTTTGGAGACAGCCGAATGAAGCATTCCATCCAGACTGCCTTCTCCCAACAGTAAAACATGGCGGAGGTTATGTGATGATGTGGGGTGCTATTTCGTGGAGATCCACCGGGCCAATGATATCCCTTCATGGAAGAATTAACAGCCGCGATTATTTAGGCATTTTGGGTGACCAAGTGCATCCTATGGTTCAAGCACTGTTCCCGGAGGGGAACGCCATCTTTCATGATGATAATGCACCAATTCATACAGCTAGAATCGTTAAAGCATGGCACGAGGAACATTCTAATGAAGTTGAGCATCTCATCTGGCCCTCACAATACCCAGACCTCAACATTATTGAGCATTTATGGTCGATTTTAGAGATTCAAGTTAGATGTCGATTTCCGCCGTCATCGTCGCTCAAAAAACTGGAGGGTGTTTTAACTGAAGAATGGGCTAAAATTCCTTTGGAAACAATTCACACCTTGTATGAATCCATACCTCGGAGAATTGAGGCTGTAATCGCCGCAAAAGGTGGACCTACATCATATTAAACTAACTTTTGTTGATGTTTCCAGGTGTTTCCATTTTTTTGTCCAACTCCTGTATATGATCCAGTCATAGCGTCTCCTGTGTAATATATATGAAGCAGCCCATGTCTTCTATGTCATGTATATTCTGCAGCCCCAGTATCTCCTATGTGATGTATATACAGTAGTCTGTGCTTCTTGTGTAATGTATATAGAGCAGTCTCTGTGTCTCTTATGTAATGTATATACTGCAGACCCCCCAATGCTTGAATTCTGGAAATGTTACATGAGCTGTGATGAATTTCCCACTCTGAGACCAGCAGTGTAATATACATTTGTGTTTACACTCACTGACAGAAGTTATGTGGCTTATCCATGTTACGTAACTAAAAGCTTATAACCTGACGTTAAATTCATCCATTGGTT
>VIAB01018077.1:0-19354 GCA_009801035.1 Oophaga pumilio | reverse complement strand
TAACATGGATAAGCGACATAACTTCTGTCAGGGAGTGTAGAACTTACTGCTGCAAGTTCTTTTCAAAATTGATTGCAAAGAGTGGTCTCCAGACCGATGCAAATCTGGAAAAATCATTGCGAGTAGCAACATCATCATTACCACCTAACATCACAGCCGCACCAAAGAGAAGCAGTTCCAGCCATCACATTAGGGGTGAGTTAATTAAATGATATACAGCAGGATGAATTTCCAGTTGATAATTTTGTAAGGCCCCTGAGTGATGGTATAAATATCTAAACGGCCTCTGGCAGAAAAAAGGTTACCCACCGTTGTGGTGGTAGATGGTTGGCCAACAGGTTTGGCCGCACTAGGTTTATGTTTAATCTGGTTTTTATTGAAAATAAATTTAGAACAATCGAGTAACAAAGGATTCAACAACATAATGATTACTGAGTACAAAAAGAAATCTTATTTACAATGTGTACTAGTGTATTCAGCTATTACAAAAACTATAACTCTGATCATCCCTGACAGTACCAGACCATTCGGGCATGCAGGGAGTTGCAGCTTTTCAACAGCCGGTTAGCCACAGGTTGGATTTAACGACTCTAGTCAGAGATTAATAACTTTTGAGCCATTTCCTAATTTAACAATGCATGATTTATATTATGGAAATTCTCAATAAAGGTCTTATTTTCACTGCAATGTATTAGTTCAGGACGGAATTGAGTAGATCTTACTTAAACATTCTTGCCTCCCTGTCATTAATATGTTAATAACTCAATGTAGTAAAACGAGGATTAATTGTAGAAACATAAGCACATTATGCAAGAGCCTTATATTTTTCTGCGGTCAAGTTCCATTTTTTAAAATGTTCCTTGGAGGACAATTAATCCTATTCTGTTTATACTATGAGCTGCTGGAGGCAGATCAAAGCTGGAAACCAGTGCATATGAAGCCATTATTGTGCAGACCCTTTTATTGTATGGAAAAACAGAATTTCAAATTCTTATGACTGAAGCTCATCTCCAGGCAAATGCTACAATGTGTAGTGTAGGGCTTTCAACTCTCTTGTAGCCGCTTTGATACACAAAGGCATAGGGTTTTTGTTGGAATATGTTTGGTGCAACAACTCCATTCCTGTCTATGAGCGTTTAGTTGCTAGATTTGTATCCTGTTTATAAAGTTAGAACAAAAAAAAAACTCCCAGAGGCTCACACAGAAAGAGCATGTGACTGTATTTCCTGTTTTCCTGTGTCTGTGTATGAGAGAAGCAGCCTGCTGTAGATGATGCACAGATAGAGACACACAATTGATTTATTGCGCATTACAATGGCAACTCTTCGGTTGTAAATCACTAAGTGAATTGCATAACAACTATGGTACAAGCATTACCGTAACTTGTATTGCTATAGCTAAGTATATAGTGACGGACACTATTTGAATAAACATCTGTGTCGCGTATGCGTTGCTGTTTTGAACTTACCTAATATTTTCATGAATATGGTTCCATTATAGCCATTCATATACTATTAACATTTTGCTAGTATGCCATGTTTATTATGCCTATTTTGCCTTTTTTGGCTATGGATGATCTAAATAGCCCGATATGCTGCCATGGTTACCGCGCTAACAGCACAGGCGCACTACAATGGCAAAACCTTTTTCCTGTTCTAATGAAAGTTTTACTTCCTTCTTATCGCCTTCTACCCCGGAAGTAACCCTGGGTCTTACGTGACGTCTCAAAACTCCATGTGAGGTGGTGTTCCCGCCCTCTAACATATGCGGTGGAACAGGTAATCGCCCCAGCTGCGTTATATTCTGCTAGATTACACAATATATTTATAGGATACTTCTCAGACTTTACCCTCAGCCCCTGACGAAGCCACCTAGCGGTGGCTACACGCGTCAGGCATCTCCACAAGCTCCCTCAATTAGTAGTATGGTACTAGGCATTTGTATGTAGCACTCAAACTTTGATGCTTTGAGGATATTTGTGCCTCACTCCTCTGGGTGATATTCACTAGCGCCCAGGTGCAGTATTTGTGTGGACTTTTCTGCATGTTTTATTTTGGAGCATTACCTTCATTTTTTTCATGGCTCATTCTTAGCATTCTATTGCTCATTTATTTACACTAGTATTGTTTATAGCTGATATACCAATGCATACTCTATTAAATAGATGTATTAAATTATCTATGTATGGGCATGGACCTTAACAGTCTATGAGGATTATTTATTCCAGTAGTTCATATATGTTGTTTTGAGTGTTATACTGTACCTATATATGTTTATTGAGCACGTAGCCACTATATTTGCCTATCCCTGCTCTATAGAGGGGAGCTCTATGGCTCTATTATAAGCCTAAAGAGGGTTCATTGTATATGTCATGTGATTGACTTTTAATTGTTTTTATGTCCTTATTTGTGTGTATCCAATAAAATTTGTATATTGAGTGGTGATCCCTGTTTTGGTCAGTAGCTTTTCTTTGCATTTGTCTAAACTTTATAACTCTGATCACAGCTGCACACTCACTCTATGTTTTGACAGTATGGGAACCGCTGTTGTCTGACCGGCGGTGATGATTTTACCGCCGATCAGAAGCGCTGTTTGCCGCGCTGTCAAGCACATGACAATGTGGAAAACACTGAATGTTCAGGCCCCCCCCATTCAAGAGAATGGGGTCTGGGTTCAGGTCCGGGTACTGTTCTGGTCACCGAACCTGAAGTTTTTGTAAATGTTCTGCCAAATCCGCCGGATCCGAACATTTAGGTGTCCGCCCATCTCTAGTGGTGACAGGTGGGATAGGGCACAGCAATTCACATTTCTTCCTCTCTAGCTCAACTCCACTTCAGTCCTGTCACTAGCTCATCCTGGATTACCCCAAAGCCCACTGATTCTGTCAGTCTCAGGCATTTCTCATCAACCTTGGTAGTGCACCCGGGACGGGCCATCACCTTCTGTCTATGCGGGTCACTGTAAATCTTCCACTGTATGCCAGAAGACATGATGTGTTTGGCAGCCCCTATGCCAGACCTTAGGCTCTGGACATGACAGGAGTGACCGCTCGGGATCCCAGTAATGCCTCCCACTGCCAGGAAAAAATGACACATGTTGCCCTTATCAACCCACAGTACCTGAACTTACCTTCGATATGCAATTCACTAACTTTATCAGGAAGTGCCCCCCTTTTTTATTAACACTGGTGCCCACCCACTGGATTAGCTCTATGATTAACTATTTCCTTATCTCATGTGCTAATCATATTATCCTTATTTTATGTCTTATGTGTTGCTAAATCACACACTGTATAAGCTTACTTATGCTATCCTAAGCTTACCCTATTATACCCTACTCACATTATGCATTAACACATCACATGCTGTACATTACCATAATACGTGACATAAGAATAACACAACTTTCACTTTGCACAACAGTATTCACATGATATGTCTGCTGTATTCAGGGGCCGAAACAGGGTAAGACAGTCCACATCCCTACATTCCTCCCCTCTTTAAACATGGTCACCTTCGACCATTTTGAGAACAGCACACAGAATATAACATTCACATAAAACATCTAAAACCATTAGTCTCCTATCTCCAGGGTATAGACTGTCCATTGCCGGTGATTGCACTGACCCCGAAATCAAGGCGCATAAGTTCTTGGGCCCGTATGACAGTATTCACGTGATACGTCTGTTGTCTTCAGGGACAGGAACAGGGTAAGACAGTCCACCTCCCTACACACACGCAAGGAGAGACCTGTCTGTCACTTTCAGTGGGCGAGGAGAAGCCACCAGTGACACATCTTTTTTACTAGTCTCCCATGCAAAAAAAAGTCCCCAGTGGCTCCTAAAGTATATATATTTTTTGAAACGCCACAGGATTTCGGAGTAAAACATACCTATCTGAAAATGTGTAGACAGTTTCTATTACATGCTGCCCGTGGTTCCCTTTAAGTCTATGGGGAGCCGTAAAAATGAATGAAAAATAGAAGATATCAGTTTTCAATCTCTACTTAATTGATCCATTTTTATGTGTGAATGGAAAAGAGGATTCAGACAGTTTGCTTCAGTTTTTGAAAACTAATGAGAAAAAGAAGATGTAAAATGAATGCAAAACGGATGACAGATGGGAGAAAAATGATTTTTTTAATGCAAAACCGGAAACTGATGTGTGCATGTAGCCTAAGGCCAAGTTCAGATGAACGTATAACAAATTGTCCATTTTTCTTACAGAACAAAAAACATTTTTTTAAGCATGGAGTTCCATATGTCATCCATATGTCCGTTTTTGACATCGTATCATGTAGGTTTTATATAGCGCAAATGTAAAAATTAAACAAGACCAAATACAAGATCCTTTGTTATTCATTGCAATGGATCCTTTAAAACGGATATTGTAAGATGGTATACATATGGCATTCCTTTTTATTTTTTGCACCCATTAAATTTAATGAGCAAGCCTCATCTGAAAAATGGATCAAAGTACTGCATGCTGAATTTTTTTTTACATGCAGACAATGTGAGTGCACTACCTCATTGAGTTGCATTGGTCCCTGTGCTGTATATATGTGTCCAGTGTCTGCAAATTAAGATTTTGGTTTGGCTATTATCCTAGGTCATGTGATAAGGCTCGTTAAAGGGTCAACATTGACTTGTAGGATTGCTACCTTCCAATAGGTGGCACTGGAGTTCTAGCTCTATTCCTCTCTGAAGAGGCAATTTGCATAATTATCACATAAACAACACATGTACCCAATATATGCTCTTCTAAAACATGGCTGTTTATGTCACCAACAACTCAGCCATAGTCTGTGACATGGTGTTATGATCTTGCTACATCACGTATAGACCAGCTATCATACCAAAAGTAGAAAGGAGTTGTTCAGAAAAGTAAAAAAAAATGGCAAAAACAGCTGGCAATGCGGAAAACTTATAGTATTTGTTTGAACATCTGCTTGTTGATATTTTCTGGTGTAGTGGTCCATGCTGATCTCTGTTAAATTCCCTGTAGCAATCATCTTGACTTATCACGAATGTCTCCATGTATGGTGCTAGGTGTGTGACTGTTGAAATAAAAAAAACTAGGATCAGCCTATAACATAAGGGTATGTTTCCAAGTTCCGGAATGGCAGCGCTTTGAATGCAGCGGATAACCACTCCGTTCAAAGCGCTGCCGGCTTTTGTATGCGCGGTGATTCTGCATGTGTTCATTGAACACATGCGGAATCACTGCATCCTATACATAGAACGGTGCTATTTATCTTGCGGAGACTGAGCATCTCCACAAGATAAATTGACATGCTGCGGTCTAGAAAGACGCACCGCATGTGCGTATACGCAGGTCTGCCACCTGCGTGTTTGTACGCATAGAGGAGATGGGATTTCATAAAATCCCCTCCACTATGCTGTAACATCTGGCAGCGTCCAATCCGCAGCATTTCCTGCACGTGGAAACATACCCTAACTCTCTCAAATGTACAAGGTCATGCTGCAGTGTGATGCACAACTAATCGCATACTGGGCATTGCAGTGAAGAAACCTTGGTGCTCCAGTAAAGGAACTGAAATATCTGGTAAATAGTGATGAGCGAACGTGCTTAGATGAGATGTTATCCGAGCATGCTCGTGTGCTAACTTGTAAGGGTATGTTTCCACTATCAGGAAACAGTCCGGAATTGCTGCGTGTTTGACGCTGTGCATTGGCGCAGCGTCAAACACGCAGCGTCCAGATGTTACAGCATAGTGGAGGGGATTTCAAGAAATCCCGTCTCCACTATACTGTAAAACACGCAGGCGGAAGACCTGCGTTTCCGGACATGCGGCGCGTCTTTTCAGACCGCAGCATGTGCTAGTCCGTTGCGGCGACGTTGCGGTTGCATGTCCTAGTCCGTTGCGGGCTATGCAGCCCTGCGATCATTCCGCATGTGTTCCGGAGGTGTCCGGAACACATCCGGAATGAGCGCGCGTACAAAAGGGGGCGGGGCTTTGGGCGGAGCGGAATTTCCGCTCCGTCCAAAGCGCTGTGGTTCCGGACCGTGGAACCACAGCCTTACGGGCTGGGTGGTAGAACTACTGTGCCAAAGCCCAAGGAAGATCTGGAGGGGCGTGACTAGGAGCCTCACCCAATCCGACCACAGAAACACAGTAGCTAACGACACCGAGGTCCTTGGAGAGACAATGGAGGTGATCCAGGTGCTACTCCAGGACTGACCTTGGGTAGATGGCGGCTGACCACTAGGAGAGGATAGCTGGAATGCCCAGGGGAATGTCCAACAGATGCAGGCAGGAAGAGAAAATGACAGGAAGCGCAGGTGCAAACAGGACAGTCTGACGGAGAGATGAGCATTGGTGGGTGCAGCTGGCTCGACTGCCATTGAGGTGAGCATTGGTGGGTGCAGCTGGCTTGGCTGCCGTTGATGTGAGCACTGGCGAGTGCAGCTGGCTCTGCTGC
Organism: Oophaga pumilio; assembly: GCA_009801035.1. Lineage (NCBI taxonomy): Eukaryota > Metazoa > Chordata > Amphibia > Anura > Dendrobatidae > Oophaga > Oophaga pumilio. The sequence continues at coordinate 12,912 of VIAB01018077.1, read as the reverse complement.
TGTTGAGGTGAGCACTGGCGGGTGCAGCTGGCTCTGCTGACGTTGAGGTGAGCACTGACGGGTGCAGCAGGCTCAGCTGCCATTGAGGTGAGCACTGGCGGGTGCAGCTGACTCTGCTGCTGTTGAGGTGAGCACTGGCAGGTGCAGCAGGCTATGCTGTCGTTGAGGTAAGCACTGGCGGGTGCAGCTGGCCCAGCTGCCATTGAGGTGAGCACTGGCATTTGCAGCTGGCTCTGCTGCCGTTGAAGGAAGCACTGGTGGGTGCAGCAGACTGAGATGCTACTGCAGGGACCTGAGAACTGACAAGCGTGTTAGGAACAAAGTCACAACATTGCACAGGCATCTCTATGTTGGAGGAGGCAGTTTAAATAGTAAGAGACCTCCAGCTATTGGCTGGGGACACTTTAGGGGAATGCACGCAGCCCCATTAAGAAAGAGAAAGTGTGTGTGCGTGCACTCTGAGCACAGTGCCTGGACACCTGCTAGGACTGCGTGAACCCCAGGCAGCAGCAGCCCAGAAGGAGCAATATGGGAGTCTTGGCGGTGAGTATGCTGATGTCTCTGCAGGGAGAGAGGTACTGCAGGCAGGGATGCGGGCGCTACAGTACTCCCCCCCCTTACACTCCCTCTTTTTCAAGCCAATCAGAAATTTCTCCAGGAGGAGAGGGTCATGGATGTTCTCAATGGGCTCCCAGGACCTCTCCTCAGGACCAAACCCCTTCCAATCCACAAGAAAGAAGGTCTTTCATCTAACCTTCTTGGTGGCCAAAATGTTCTCTACATCGAAAATGTCCTTAGCGCTGACAGGAGTTGGAGTGGCACCAGGAACCTTGAAGAAAGAACTGAGGACAACAGGTTTGAGAAGGAATTGGGGATTTGCAAGGAGGCCGGGAGTTGAGTTTGTAGGCTACTGGATTAATCAGTTTCAACACCTCGAAGAAACCAATGAAGCGAGGACCCAATTTATAGGATGGTATCTTGAGGTGGATATACTTAGATGATTGCCAGACCTTATCTCCAGGATGAAACACAGGTGAATCCAGACGTCTCTTATCCGCGTGTGTTTTCATCCGTTTGGAGGATTTTACCAAAGACGCTTTGGTGTCCTCCCAGATCTTAGAAAAGTTCCTGATGAGGGAATCGGCAGCTGGAATATCGGAGGAGACAGCCACAGGGAACGGCACTTTGGGGTGTTGACCGTAGACCACAAAAAATGGAGATTTGGCCGAAGACTCGCTTACATGGTTATTGTAAGAGAATTCGGCCCAAGGCAGGAGTTCAGCCCAGTCACTGTGATGAACATTTACAAAATGCTGGAGAAAATTAGTCAGGATCTGATTGACTCATTCCACTTCACCATTAGACTGAGGATGGTAAGAAGATGAGAAATTCAAAGTAACATCCAGTAGCTTACAGGTGGCCATCCCTCCTGAAGTGAGAGGTAAACTGGACACCTCTATCGGAGACTATGTGAATCGGTAGACCATGGAGACGAAAAATCTGAAGAATGAATTCTTTTGCCAGTACTGGCGCAGATGGAAGACCGTATAGCGGGATGAAATGAGCCATCTTGGAAAAATGATCCACCACCACCCAGATGACGATACATCCAGCCGACACTGGCAGATCCGTGATGAAATCCATGGAGATATTCTGCCAGGGAGCAGACGGCACAGGCAAGAGAAGCAACCGACCGGTCGGAAGCTGTTTGGGAGTCTTATTTCGGACACACGAAGACAAGCAGAGACGAAACTTGCAACATCTTTGTGCAGAGTCGGCCACCAATAGTATAAAGAAATAAGGAGAGTAGTCTTCTTCTGTCCGGCGTGGCCCACCACCTTAGAAGAATGTCCCGAGACAAGAACCCGCTTCCTGTCAGGTTCAACCACCTAAGTGTTACCGGAGGGTAGCTGAGATAAGTCTAGCGGAGCGACTGTGATTATTTTGGTAGGCTCGATGATATGTTTAAGCTCCTCCTCATGGTCAGAGGCCTGGAAGGACCTGAAGAGCGCATCCGCCTTGACGTTTTTATCAGCCGGCCGAAAGTGGAGTGTAAAGTTGAAGCGAGCGAAGAACAAAGACCATCTGGCTTGACGGGGGTTAAACCGCGGAGCAGACTGCAGATAAACCAGATTCTTGTGGTCAGTGTAAATTACCACAGGGTGCAACGCTCCATCCAGCAAGTACCGCCACTCCTCCAGAGCCAGCTTGATCGCGAGCATTTCTCGCCAATAGAGTAATTACATTCTGGTGCTGAGAAGAGTTTAAAGAAAAAGCTGCAGGACACCATAGAACTGGATGAAGACTTCTGAGTGAGGACGGCTCCGGTCCCTGTGGAAGATGCATCCAACACCAGGAAGAACTGTTTGCTATGGTTTGGGTGATGCAGCACCGGAGCCAAAGAGAATGCTTGAGGGATACAAAGGCTTATTCTGCTTCAGGAGTCCATTCCTTAGGATTTGCTTCTTTGCGGGTCAGGGCAGAAATAGGAGCAGTCCAGGAAGAAAAATGCGAAATAAATTGGTGATAATAATTCGCAAACCTGAGAAATCGCTGGATAGCCTTAAGACGTCTGGACGGGGCCACTTCATGACAGTGGATACCTTCTCGGGATCCATCTTCAGACTGGTCTCAGAAACGATGTAACCCAGAAACGGAAGGGAGGGCTGTTCGAAGACGCACTTTTCATATTTGTTGTAGAGACAGTTTGTTCTTAACCTTAGTAGAACCTGGCAAATGCCTCTCCTGTTTGTTGGCAGATCAGGAGAGAATACCAAGATGTCGTCCAGGTATACTACCACACACGTATAGAGCAGGTCCCGGAAGATGTCGTTCACCAGTTCTTGGAAGATGGCTGAAGCATTACAGAGTCCAAACGGCAAAACGAGATACTTGTAATAGCCACTCATTTCCCTGGCGAATTCGAACCAAGTTGTATGCTCCTCGTAGGTCAATCTTCGTGAAGATTCTGGAACCCTTCAGGCGATAAAACAGCTCTGAGATCAAAGGTAGGGGGTACTTATTTTTTACAGTGATTTGGTTAAGGCCCCTGTAGTCAATGCAGGGTCATAGAGAGCTGTCATTCTTCACAAAGACAAACCCAGCTCCGGTGGGAGATGAGGATTTCCGGATAAATCCCCTAGCAAGGTTCTCTTCTATACACTCGGACATAAGCCGAGTCTTGGCCTGGGACAGGGGGTAGATTCGGCCTTGTAGAGGTGAGGCACCTGGCAGGAGGTCAATCGGGCAGTCATATGGCCTATGAGGTGGCAAGGTCTCAGCTTCCTTCTTGTCGAAGACGTCGCATTCGTACAATAGGCCACGGGTAGGCCAGGCAAATTAGCAGAAGTAGGAGAAGAAGGAGACTGGACTGGACGAATGGGAGCAAGGCACATTTCATGACATCCTGAGCCCCAACAGAGTACTTCTCCAGACCTCCAGTCCAGAACAGGTTCGTGTTTTTGCAGCCACGGGAGACCTAGAAGTAGAGGTTAAGAGAGACCAGACAGCACATGAAGAGAAATCTTCTTCGAATGCAGTGTCCCCACCTGAAGATCCACAGACTCCATGATGAATGGGATGGTCTCGGGAAGGGGCTTTCCATCCACTGAAGAAATCACAGACGGATCTGGAAGACGTAGGACCGGAATCTTATACCGCTCGACCACAGCCTGTTGAACAAAGTTACCTGCGGAGCCAGAGTCATGATGGGCCAATTCAACAAAAGACCCTTTGCCGCGGAAGACAGATACAGTCAGGGTCAATGATGGAGAAGTAGAAGTCTTGCCCAGTGTAGCCTCTCCTACCGACCCTAGGCACTGGCGTTTCCCGGTCTCTTGGGGCAGGACCGAATATGGTGCTTTGAACTGCCGTAGTAGAAGCATGTCCCTTTGGCCCGACGAACCTCTTGGCGGCGCTTGGATAGTTTCACCTGGTCAATCTGCATAGGGTCAAGTGAAGAAGTCGCAGCGGGAACTTGCTTAATGATCGGTCGTTGGAAGGTGGGGGCCAGGCGTACTGATCTACTCTTGCGGTTCACCTCTTTGGTCCATTCCTGGAACCTAATGTCCATTCTGTCTGTGAGAGACACCAGGTCATCCAGAGAGGTGGGTATATCTCGGTCTGCCAGTTCGTCCTTGATTTGCTCGGAGAGACCTTCCCAGAAGGTTGCCACCAGAGCCTCATTGTTCCAAGTGAGTTCTGAAGACAAGGTACGGAAATGGACCGCATACGGCCCACGGAGAGGTTACCTTGGCATAACCAGAGCAGAGAAGAGGCTGCAGAAGAAACGCGACCGGGCTCCTCGAAGATCTTAAGAAAGGCTTACAAGAAGGACTGTAGGTTCGACACTAACGGATCACCTCTTTCCTACAGAGGATTGAGCCATGCTATGTGTGACATGATGAAGGCCACTTTGGCTCGGTCCGAGGTGAACTGATGAGCCAGGATTTTGAAGTGCAACGTCTACTGGTTAATGAACCCCTGACACTGGGTGGGATCTCCGCCAAAACGTGGAGGAGCCGACAGACGAAGTCTGGAACTGGGTGCATAACTGGCTACCTGGTGAGTCACCGTGGTTGTAACTTGCTTGGCCGAGCACTCCTGTGTTCTTTCTGAGAGAGCCACTGTCTGATATGTCTGATTGTGGCTCATCTCTAGGAGAACAAAAGATTTGTCAGTCCAACAATCAATTGTGCAGGCCTCCTATACATATTAGACTGTTACACAAATCCGTCGTTATTGATGTCTCAAGACAGATTTAATACTGGGGCTTAGATAATTAGGATATACCTCTCAGAAACTTGGAATGATTATGTCTCCCCAAAGAGCTGAGAACCACTTTATTTAGAGCAATGTTTTCCCTGTTAGCACTAGATAAATGAAGGAAATTACTATTAAAGATGGAGACCAAGCAGAATTAAATTGCAATGTCCTTTTTATTGCAAAAGGGTGTTCGATAAAGAACATTTACCCCCTATGAATGTGATGAATGAGAAATATATGACCGCTGGGACTGAGCTTGTGTGACCACCACTCTATTCACTGTCTATAGAAGTATTGGTCACACATGCTCACTACTTCTTATTTTACTCATTTATACAGCACCATCATATTCCGCAGCGCTTTACAAACATAAGCATCACTGTCCCCAATGGGGCTCACAATCTAAATTCCCTGTCTGTATGCCTCTGGAGTGTGGGAGGAAACCGGAGAACCCAGAGGAAACCCTCTCAAACACAAAAAATCCTGCTGAATTCAAGCAGTCCACTTTTGTGGCCCCTTCACAGATTTGGTGAGGATCCAAGCAGCCAAAGTCCCAGAGATCATACATTTGTCATCTTTGTTGTGGATAGCTGATTAAAGTTAATTTTGGAGTAACCTTTTTGTCCCCACCCTGAATACCCAGTAACAAACCTACTAACTAACCCAAATCTTCTTTCCTCCATCAGTAGACTCTTAATTTGGATGTTCTGTCCAATTAAGTGAGCAATAAACTCCGTATAGATGGGGTAGTAAGTGCCTGTCTGTAATAACAAGCTTGACCCATACAGACTTAATATCAGACTTAGACAACTTTCTTCTATCTGCTGTTGAGATGCACATCCCGGCCAACCCATCAGACGCTAGCCTGTCATGCAGTCATACTTCAGGCGCACATTACCAATGTCTGACTTCTTCCATTTCACATTCCAGAGAGCGCGTGTCTGCCTGTCAGTGATTTCAGAAATATAAGGGTCGTGAGGGGTTGATGCTTTAAAAATTCATGGCACGTCCAACTAAAACTAGTTGATAAACCCAGTGGGTGGCAGGGTCATTTTTAAAATGAAAAGCTGACCCGCGCCTGGCAAATAGGTCACATTCAGTCCTGATGCGTGAGCAACCAGTCAGCTTTATAAGCTCTAAGGACAAAGAAATTGTGGTTGGCGTGTAAACTGATAAACTAGAAATCAGTGTCAAGTCTTTTATAGTATATAGATTACAGAAATGTTTGCATTTTATCCCAATGCCCGATATGTGCCCGTATGTCAGACACTAAGTGTAGGATGTGTGCTCATGGCAGACGAGGACAGAGATGGAGTAGTTAAATATTGAAGAAACACAGGAACAAATTCTTTATAGACGAGGTTAATTACAGGGAGTTCTGCCTCAGGCAGTGGCTTGATAACAATGGATGCAATGGCTGCTGTTACATTTTTTGTCATATGCCTTGGGGCCCTCCTGCAGCGTAAGACAAGTGTAATAGGGGTGGCATTGAAGAAATACAATGACAAGTTAGATTAATTGCATGAGCACAATAACAAAGTCACGCTATATTATACAATTTACTATTCTATTTTTATGTTGCATGTAGACTATGTATGGCATGACATAATGATGTACATGGAAAAAAGTGCACCCTCTTTGAATCCTCTGGTTTATGTGTCAGGTGATAATGAAAAATTCTAGTCCTTAGGAGGTCTTAAATCTAGGTAAGTATAACCTGAGATGAACAACTTATAACAAATTACAACGTGTTATTATTTAATCTACCAAAAACTAGGTCAAAATCCTGAAGCAGTGTATGAAAAATTAAGTACACCCCATGGATCAATAGATTGTAGAACCACCTTTATCAGCAATACCTTGACATAATCATTTTCTCTATGGCTTTATTAGTCTCCAATGTCACACTGGAGAAATTCCATCCCGCTATTCCTTACTACGTTGCTGAATTTCACTAAAATTTGTGGGCATTTAGTTATGCACAGCATTTTTAAGATCCTGCCACATCATTTCAATTGAGTTGAGGTCTGGATTTTGACTAGGCCTCTGCAACATCTTGATTCTTTTCTTTTTCTGCCATTCTTGTAGACTTAGTGCTGTGCTTGATATGATTGTCCTATTGTGTGACTGAGTTTCGGCCAAATTTTAATTTTTAGATATATGGCCACATATTTGAAACCAGAAAACTTTGTTATACAGAAGAGTTCATGGCCAACTCAATGGCTGCAAGGTGTCTAGGTCCTGTGGCTACAAAATGTATGAGGCATTTGTTCTGATATGCATAGCTTTGTTTTTACCAAACTTAGCGCACGACATTATGGTCAACTTCTCTGCTTTGGTCTTGTCTGTCCAAAAGACAGTGTTCCAAAACTCTTGTGATTTGTTCACGTGCAACTTTGCAAACTTTAGCCATGATGTCATGTTCTTTTGAGACAGAAGAGGCTTTTTCTTGGCAAAACTTTGAAACAAAGAATATTTGTTCAGTCTTTTCCTAATTGTTGTTAGGCTCACCTGGTGAGGTGGATTCGGAAAGCAGCAGATCAGGGAGAACAGATAAACCCAGGGCATTGGCAAAGCAGACTCGGAAGGCATGTGTAACAGCAAAGACTTGGCCAACAGGTTATGTTGTGTATGGCAGACAAAGAAGCAAGGTAGGACACACTGGAGCCCACAGAACCAGGAGTACAGATGCAAATGAAAATAGCACATCTGAAGCAGCACCCATGTGTAAGTAGCAGGAAACACAACAGATAATAGCTTAACGTGAATAGTTTCTAGTAACAGTTAGTGATACAATGGCAAACAATGGGCTAACCAGCATTTAGCATTCAAAGGGTTAACCAGAAGGCCCAAGGGTTCTAGAAATTACAGGAATTTGTAAAGATGAACACAGTGGAATAAATAGTTGCTAATATCAGTTTATAATGCTTACTACCAATGATTTGTTAACTATCAGGTAACAAACAAAGGGATTGACAGTTTGTAGCAATCATAGGGCTTTGCAATGATGAATGCAACAGAAGAAGCAACTGAATACATTACCATTTGAATTTTCAGACATAGGGCTATGTCCAAAGATTGATGGGGTCTTAAAAGACCTTGGGAGTTGATAGGGAATTCTAGGTGACTTGTAAGACCCGACGTGGAGCACAACAAAGGGCGATGGTCATAGGGCAGTGAGGTTGAACTCTGCTCTGAAGTCAAGATGGGTACATACTGTACAAACTGAACTTTTTATGTACTAGAACATTTCACATAATTGAGGCCTTTAGAAACTGAGCTGTAGTTCTTGGGTTTTCACTATTTCTGTGAGCATTGCGCAGTTTAACCTTGGGCTGAATTTGCTCAGACAGGCACTACTGGAACGATTTTCAACTGTCTTGAATGCTTTCCATTTGTAAATAATCTTTCTCACTGTAAAATGATGGACTATTCTATTACCTGTATGCCCATAGTAATAGATCAAAATCGTCCAGGGTGTGACAGATTCCCTTTAAGAAGATTGATCACCTTCAAAATTGGTTTAATACTGGGGTTTGAAATCCCCCCATAGTGCTTTTCTTCAGTACATGTCTAGGTGGAAAATGCTTTAATACATAAAGAGGTCTAACAAAATCTTATTTATTTTGTTAAACCTACTGCTATATTAGTAACTAAGACAAATATGCCATGTGTGCATTATATGCAGCTGGACGTTGGCCCTATAGGTGAGGAGGCTACTACCACAAAAAGAATCCATCATCGCTTACCTTCAGATCAAGAAGGGACAATGTCAAGAATTTCAGAAATGACCGATTTACATATTTTTTAGCAATGTCCTCCTGTTCCATTTTTTGTGGCATCTCTGCACTATACGCCTTGGCAATTATCTTGGTTGATAACATGTCAGACAATGATTGCATGTGAAAGAATAAAACGTAGTTCAGGCAGGTGCTTTTGTTGCGACAAGAAAACTATGATGACAATTATGCCCAATTAGGAAGCATTATTCATGCCAGTTCCCATAAACTCATTTCGATGTAATTGCAGAGACAATCATTCCTGGTCACAGGCCACACACTGCGCCTTCCACGTGACTACAGCCACACTGAAAAGAGCTGATGGGTCAAGGCATCTGCCATGAAGCTTTCCAATCAATTACACATGATCTTACATATTAGCATGTGTGATAACCTGACTCAGATTTATCATATCCCCAAAGGTCAAAATCAGTAAAAGGAAATGTATCTTGACCCCCTTTTCTATACTGAGATCTTAAGATGTCTTGTACCACTTGTTTAAGGTAGATCTCACTAATTCACTACAAGATGAATTGAACTAGGCTTTTCATCCTGCGTCATCTGAGTGCTCTTCTCTTTTATGGGGATATACTGCAAAATACGCCCTGGGTGGGTCAACTAGGTGTGAAAATGATGAACGACAAGGTTCTTGAAGTCTATAATAAGATTAGGAGGAAATGTAAGGGGTGATGGCTGTTTATGCAGGTAGCACGCGCCATACCAGATCTACAGAACATATGGAAATTTATTAGGCCTTAATTTTATTTAGTTCCTCAATTTCCTTCCTAATTATAGAGAAAGGGGACAAGACTGATATGGTCCCAAGTCCTTGGATGACCTAAGACAAACCGTGATACTCAGATCTCTATCTAGGTTTTTCTTCACCTGGGCAAATGGTTCAATGTACTGCCCTCATTCTGAGTCTAAATATGTCAGCCCAGGCAAATAACCTGGTTGCTTACTGTAGCTTCACCCCTGATCATATCGATCATATCCAGGTGGGAAAATCTAAAGACTCAGAGGGAGTTTTTGGCACCAATGGGTAGAAAACATTCCAGAGTGGTATGGGTTCTGGGCACCTCTTTGGGGTTAATGTTTGTCACAAAAAAAGAGGGACAGTTGGTTCAAGGACAATTTATCCCATTGAATGTGGTGTTTGATCTGTGAAAAAAATGTTCTAAATCAGAAAAAGCTGAGAAAAATGATATATAGATTTATGGGAAAAGGTTTAACACAACTTTCTATTCTTATGAGTCCAGTGGGTGGTCCTAATCAGTGATTCACGGCTTTTTCTCTGTTACTGTGCATTTAGAGACCTGTCAATCACTAAATAGGACCGCCCACTTGCCTCCAAAACAGTGAAATAACCAAGAATGTAATTGAATAAAATACAAGTTATAACCAATCTTCTAAAGACATTTTGAGACAAGTTCAAAAAGTCAAAATTAACTTGTAAATATAAAAAACTGCATAATCTATAATGGAGAACTATGAAATGCTAGACAATTGCAAATGTGCTTTTTTTAATGCCTTGGCCACAGTATCATTGGTGCATTTGATATGATTGAGGCCATTACTCTGAATGGAATAACCATAAATAACATTTAGCTTCATTTTTAATTAATAAAATTGGCTATAAAGTTAATCAAATTGGTGGAAATGGAAAGTCACACTTTATGGGAGCTATGGTGTTAATGAAGCCCAGAAGCTGAAAGAGGCATATGATCAGCATAATTTCCACCAACCATCATATTTCAGATATTATACTTGAGCAGCCGATTCCCCTCTAAGCTCTTCTCATATTGCATTCATATTAGGCTGCATGTACCGGTAGTTTTAGTCTGGACGCCATTACATTAGTAGTTCACTTAGATTTTTAGCTAATGGTGGATTAAAGGAAAAGATGAATTATAACTTTTTTTTTAGAGGATGTGATTCAGGTCTTGCGCTGTCTAAAATGTGTATTTTCATAGATAGGTATTTTCGAATATGACTTTTTCAGTCATTATTGAAATAGTAACACTTTTCTTTTGTTTACAGCTTGCTGCCTTAGACACCGACCATCATTGCCAGACAGCAATCGTCAGTAAGCGCTGAACTGAAGCTGGCCAGGATCGCTAATCCCTGCCAGCTTCTGCGCAGTGCTTACAAGCTAGACAGCAGCAATGGTTGGTCTCTTGGGCAATAAACTTTAAATAATGTTAATAAATGTTAACAAGCAGCAAATGTCAAAAGTGCTTGTTTTTACTAGTACTATCCGGCAATATCCATTTATGCAGACAGAGCACTTTAAGTGCAGAAATAATTATTGGGACTGCCAATATCAGATTTGTTTTGCAAACATTGCCCCAAAAATTCTATCGAACCAGTAGACCTAATCATCAAGATCGCATTGTATCTGTTTCTAAAACATAGGATTGTAGGAGGTGGTCCAGATGTTCAAATGCCCTGCATAGTAAGAACTGATCGCTACACTAGGAGCTCCAGCAAGAACCATGTGACAGAAGAACAGTTGAATTCTTCCAATAGGAGGTACATTACTTGGAAATGTTGCAGTATAACTAAATTTGTGTTCTGCCAATGTTGTAGAAAAAGAACATGGACCGCACATCTACAAATCATACGTTGATCTAATGCCGCTAGGAACGGAACATGAGGTTCTTAGTTAGACATTCTGATCAGACTGTATGAAGCCCACTGTCTCACCATCAGAAACCTCTCAGTGGGTCCCTAACTTTTTATAGCCTTAAAGGTGTGGCGCCGTGCACCAACCACCCACTCAGTGACAGTGCACCATCAGGACAGGCGACCTCGTACCCATAGTGCAAGACTGAGTCCGCAAGAAAGCCGGTAAAAGAGCGAACTGTCAGTGTGCATTGTAAGGAGATAACCTGACAAGAAGGAAAAGCAGAGACCAGCTTTACCACTGTTCTTTTGCTGGCTTGTCACTTCTCATTAGAGGGAGCGCACTGTCACTATGCGTTAAAAGTAATATCGCACAGTGACAATGGAGCTAGTACCGAAGATAGTTAGAATTGACAACCGATGCATTCTCATTGGAGCTGGGACTAGCTCAACCCCTGAAACAAGTGTCCCATTTTAGTATCCCAGCATGCCCTGGGGATTATCAAAAAAATTTCATCAAACAGGAAGTAAAAAAAAAAAATAAAGCTGTTAGAGAGAATAGAGAGGGAAAGATAAGGGCTTTAGAATTAAAGTATATTATAAAAGTTATTAGATTATAGACAAACAGGGTTAACCTCAGTGTTAGCTTTGGACCACCTCTTTAAGGTGTCCTGATAAGTAGTGTCTTACAGTGCCATGATGTATAGTAACTTGGATTGTCTGGGTGAATAGTGTCATTTAGTACTCAGTGTACTCCCCATCAAGAACTATAGCATCTACCTGTCTTCTCTTTTAAACCCTTCATGATGTACCAAGCGGCACCTTATTGTTAAAGTGGCCCCAGTCCCTCTTGGCTCCCATTACTGATGTAAGTGATTGATAAAAAGGGAAGCAGATTGGGATTTGGCTACCAACCCTCTTTGCCCCTTAGGTATGTTTTTAACAACTGTCATGGAGAAGAATTAGAATTAAGCATAATAATCCTATCCCTGCTGCTTTTTTCTCACAAGTCGATGGAGTATACAAGTTATGCTTAACATAGTTTACTAGGACAGGGGTAACACAAGATCATTTAGTTCCTGCATTATTTCCCTTAAGAAGCGCATTTTTCTGCTTCCAAGATTGACCACATCATGACCTGTTAAACAAGAACTTCATTTACCGCACCTTACATTAGTCACACAGCATTGGGATTCCGAAATGTGCTCCAATAGGTAAAGAGCAAACCCCATGCGACAGAGTCAAAAGGACAACAGCCGCTGACCCTGATTTGGCTTTCAGCCCACTCCTTCCTCTGAGGACACAGATATTCAGTGAAGTGACACAGAGACATTTAAAGGTCAGCTGGAAGCCTTCTTTGGAGGGTTCCGGTTACTGCTCATTAAGTGCTGCTGAGCAATGATGCAAAATAGGTGCAGGTGGAAGGTGGGGGGCTTCTGGGTGTACAGATGGAGCTTTAGAGTGAGAAGTGCACTGAGATAAAGCAGTGGCACATAGGAACAGATTGATACCAATACCTGGCGCCAATAAGAGCTAATCATAGAATGGGCCAATTCAATATTGTCCATGAGCTGTACTATTCAAAAATTGTTAAGTAGGATGAATGCAACTAAACCTAGGAACGGCCTAAGATATTCTGACCGGGAGTCTGATTTTTTTGCATGTTATCTGATATTAGGAAGTACTGGTATAAAGTCTTTTGTGCTACACAGAGCAATACAGGGTTTTCTTCATCTTTCACTAT
>VIAB01018074.1:27620-47987 GCA_009801035.1 Oophaga pumilio | reverse complement strand
AAAAATTTGCAATTCTCTTGGTGGTCCGGATCAACCCGCATTATGACCTGGGTCGAAAACTGGGGTTTATTCTCCTCCAAAGAGGTAGAATCAATGCCCAGCAGAGGAATAGACTTCCGCTGGGGTATCATGGGAAAACCACAACGTTTGGCAAGATCAAAATCCATCAGGTTTATAGCTGCTCCTGAATCAACAAAAGCCTGAGCCGAAAATGTGGACATGGAGCAAATCAAGGTAACAGTCAACAGAAATTTAGTCTGAAGACTACCCAAAACAACTGAGAGCGCAAAACGTCTTCCCCGCTTGGGGCAGATGGAAATAGTATGAGAAACATCACCACAGTAGAAACACTACCTATTACGCTTTCGAAACTCATGACTCTGTGCCCCAGAAGTCACTCCATCACACTGCATGGGCTCAGGGGCTGGCTCGCAAGGCAACACAATCTCACGGATATTTCTGCGCTCACGCAAACGTTGGTCAATTTGAATAGCTAATGGCATAGAGTCATTGAGACCAGAGGGAACAGGAAATCCCACCATAACGTCCTTTACAGTCTCTGCCAGACCCTTCCGAAAAAGAGCTGCCAGAGCATCATCATTCCATTTAGTAAGGACTGCCCACTTTTGGAATTTCTAAAAGTACAGCTCAGCGGCTTCATGACCCAGATTCAATGCCAACAAGGTTTTTTCAGCTTGATCAGTAACATTATGTTCATCATACAATTACCCCAGAGCCTAAAAAACACATCAACATCATTCAAAAAAGGATCCCCAGGTGTCAGGGAAAAGGCCCAATCCTGAGGGTCGCCGCGCAACAGAAAAATGACAATTTGAACCTGCTATGCCACGTTCCATGAGGACTTAGGCTTCAAGGCAAAAAACAACTTACAGTTATTTTTAAAATTCAAAAATTTAGACCGATCCCCCAAAAATAAATCTGACATGGGGATCCTAGGTTCCACAACCGGCAACCCAGCGAAATAGGTAGCAATACTCCGAACTTCAGCAGCAAGCTGCTCCACACGATCGGACATATGCTTGACTTCCATTGGAGAAAAAAATCCTCCTCAGCCCCCAGAGAAAAAGAGGGAAAAATGTAATAAACCAAAAAAAAAAAAAGAAAATTTTCTGACAACCTTTTTTTTTCCTTTCTGTTGAGTACCATAGAATTTTCAGTATGGCCGGTGATTCTGTTATGTTTTGTTAGCTGAGGAGGGCAGGAGCAAAAAAACGCAAAGGCAGCCAAACACCAGAGAGGTTGGTATCTAATAGGTTAACTAACCGCACAGCTAGAAGCAGCCGTGGGACGTTCCTACTGTGCCCTAGACGCCTCGTCACAGCCGGAGAGATTTGCTACCCCTGTAGATGGAAAGAGGAAAGGTAACTGCCCCAGAGTAGAGCCCCAAAGTACTAGGAAGCCCCCAAACATATAATAGCGGATAGTCAAGAGGAAAACACGAACACAGACAGAAAATAGAATGAGCAAACGCTGGGGCCAAAGCTGTGTAGATAGGATAGTACAGGAGAGAATACTGTCTCCAACCCAACAAAACCCTAGGAAAAATTCCAGCACTTCTGATTCCAAAAATGCTGAAACCACACGGTCTCGACCACCTATATCAGATCTCTGGTTTGGACATGCAGCTACCCAGCAGTAAAATATCACAGGAACGGAGCACAAGTGCAAGTACAAAAAGAGAACAGAGACCAGCACAAGCCCCCCAAAGGGGACCCGGCTGAAGACAAAAGCAAGGCAGCAAAAACAAGGAAAAACAAACCACAGAAAAAAAACAGAAAGTAACTTATCTGAATGATAGCAGGAGATAGCAGAAAATCAAGCTGAATTCCAACCTAGACCAGGAAATAACAATTGATCACTGGCGAGGCTCATGGGAGGCCAGCTCAATTATATCAGGCCAGTCCGTCCCCCCTGATGACCAATCATCAATTGCTGCTGGTGAACTATTGCTGTTCAACATAGGTTCAATACCCTCAGCAACCACCAGAGGGAGCCTCAGCTCCGAAGTCGTCTCCAACACGTTCACAACAGACAGCCACTGCAAATTTGGTTAACTGATCGATGCTGGTTAAGACGTAGCTCTGGCCTGTCCTGCTGGGCTCTACCTTCAGATGATCAATGGCTACCATTTCTAATGGACGTCGACTCACTATTGGATGCAGTGGTGCTTTCTGATCAGCTTTCACAGTTTTCCTAGTCACAGGCGTGTGACAATTCTTGCACCATTTTTCTATGTCTCCTCTCATGCCAATCCAATAGAATCGCCTACGGCTTGTAGCTTCTGTATTTTGCACTCCAAAGTGACCAGACTGATCATGATAGGCAGTGAGGACCATGTCTACATCTCTCCTTGGGATCGCAATTTGATGGAGACGACTAACGGTGATGGGATCCACGCTACAAGATACAGCAACCCTTTCTTCACAAAGAACCGTTTTCGCTGTCTCCACAGACAAAATAATTGAGGGTCAGCATCACCTCTGCGAATACTAGAGGGAGGTTTTACCGTGATTAGGAATTCCCACATTTATGCAATCACTGTACTATCAGTGTGTACTTGTATCCATCTAGTTTCCTGTAGCGGAGAGTCTGGACTGGCTTACTAAGACTGACATATATACGAACATTTAAAATTACCCCAACACTGTATACAGCTTTATGCTTCTTATACAGTACAGTTAGTCAACTTTAAATATTATGGTGTAATCCATTCTGAGCCTGTGAGAGTCTTTGTCTGACTCTGGAAATATATACCAATATTTTAATTTACCACAACGCTATATAGAGCTGTACGCTTCTGATACCTTTCCCTTTTTCTACTTGTAATATTCTGATGTAATCCATACTGAGCCTGTGAGTTTCATTGTCTTACTCCTGAAATATATCCGGAGATTTAGAATTTTTTGACTATACTATATATACCTGGTATCTGGTGATACAGTACCCCTTTTTATTATTCGATTCTTGTGTAATCCAGACTGAGCCTGTGAGCGTCATTGTCTGCGTCATGAAATATATACGGACATTTAGAATATTTTTACAATAGTAACTTGTTTCTGTTGATACAGTACCCCTTTTTTGGCCTACTCTTCCTCTGACTTCTCCAATTAATCCATTTGCAGCTGCTTTCCATCCATTATGCACCTCAACATATGGCATTTTTGAAACCTCCCTATCTGGGCTGCCCAAGCCCCCCCTCCTCCACCAACAAAATTTTAATATTTTTGTGTAATCTATACTGAGCCTTTCAGCGTGATTGTCTGCCTCCTGAATTATATAAGGAGATTTATAATATTTTAACTATACTATATATACCTTGTATCTTGCAAAACAGTATGAGATGTTTATTTTAATATGCTTTCTGAACAATACAAACATTAACCAACCGAAATATATGAAAACTATCTTTAGAAATTTAATAGGTCTGTGATAAGAATAATATTTTGATTTTTAAAACTGGAGGCATAAATGTTCTTGAAAACATGAACAAAGTTTTCTATAAACCTAGTCTAAAACCTTAAGAATTGTGTTAGAAACCTATTGCCTAGCTGCGTTTTGAAAGTATAAGAGTTACTGCCCGATGGACCATACAAGGTCGAAGGATCAAACATGGCAGCTGGATCATTGCCAAAAAGTAACAGGAGCCTGAAAAGTGGGTTCTATTGGACATGATGGCCAAACAGGGGCTGCTGCTGCTGGTATGGGGTTTGGCTGGTTAGTTGGAGGCGTAGACTGAAAATTATTGTTGCTTTGTTCAGCAATTTTCTGCAGGTTATTTGACAGATAAGTCATAATATTTATCAGCTCTGCAATGCCCATATCTCCCATACCAGGTATCTCCTGCCCTAAAGATGGGTGTCCTTGTTCCCCCATCAAATTCTCCTCCCTTTCGACATCTTCAAATATAGATGTGAATATGTCATCAGGAATATCCTGATCCTGCTCTCTCTGAATTTTGGGGACCTTTCTGGGACATGAAGACCAGAATGGATGGTTTGGAAAAAGTAGAGCCAGTAAAAGATGCAGATGTTCATCCTCAAGACCTGGCCCCCCCTAAGGGGAGAAGTTTGGCAGGTATTGGCTGGCATGCTGGAAGTGGAATTATAAAGGCCTCCATGTTGTTGGCATTTATAATTGCATATCTTATTTTGCGGTGGAGGTAGGAAAAAAGCCAGCTGTAGAACACTGTATCACTGCTGGTCTGGAGGCAGAAAAGCAGGAGGCACATATCCTTGGTACATGCAGGCCAGATGAGATCCGCATATTCCCAGACTGATTCCTGAGAGATGACGCCATTACTTGTGATCTTCTTTGGTAATTTCTGAAAACGGTGGCCACTATATCAGTGCATCATTGACACCTGTAACATTGGCCCACGTGTGAGTATTTATTGATGATCTTTTTAAATTCTTGTGTAATCCATACTAAGAATTTGAGCGTCAGTCTGCCTCCTGAAATATATACGGAGATTTACAATATTTTCACTATACTACCTTGTATCTGGTAATAGAGTAGCCCTTTTTAATCTGTTTAGATTATTGTGTAATACATACTGAGGCTGTGAGCGTCATTGTCTGCCTCCTGAAATATATACGGAGATTTGGAATATTTCCACTATACTACTTTGTATCTGGTGATACAGTAGCCCTTTTTAATCTGTTTAGATTTTTGTGTAATACATACTGAGGCTGTGAGCGTCAGAGTCTGCCTCCTGAAATATATACGGAGATTTACAATTCCCCCCCAACACTGTATACAGCTGTACTCCACTGATAGAGTAAACTTTTCTGATTTTCATATTTGGGTGTTAGCCAGACTGGGCCTCTGACTGTGCGTGTTCCTCCTGAAATACATACGGAGATTTACAATTCCCCCAACACTGAATACAGCTGTACTCTACTGATAGAGTCAACTTTTCTGATTTTCATATTCAGTTGTTAGCCAGACTGGGCTTCTGACTGTGTGTGTTCCTCCTGAAATATATACGGAGACTTACAATTCCCTCCAACACAGTATACAGCTGGACGCTTCTGATACAGTAAACTGTTATGTTTAGGTAGCTGAGGAGAAAAAGCAAAAACGGTAATACACCAGAGAGGCTGGAACCTATTGGATTGCAGTAACCTGAACTGACCACACAACTAGAGGTAGCCCTGGAGCGTTCCTACGTTGATCGCCTCGTCACAGCCTGAGAGATAACTACACCTAAAGGCAGAAAGATGAAAGCTATCTGCCCCGGATCAGATCCCCAAAGCAAATAGGAAGCCCCCAAACATATAATGGCGGCTAGACAAGAATATAGCACGAACACAGACAGAAAATAGAATGAGCAAGCGTTGGGGCCCAATCTGTCTAAACCGAAAAGTACAGGAAAGAATTCTGACTGCAATCCAACAAAAACCCTAAAAAATACCAACACTTCTGATTGCCAAAAAACTTGAGATCACACGATCTCTACCACCTAAATCAGATCTCTGGTGTAAAAAAACAAAGCCGCAGCCACTGAAAAAACAGGAAAAGCAAATGAACAAATAACAGTGGCTACAGATAAATTGAGAGGAGCACAGGCCACAGGAGGAGACCCGGCTGACCTCCACAAAAGTGCAGAAAACAATGAAAAAAGCAAGCACAAAAATAAAAGCAGAAAATATCTTATCTGAAAGCAGCAGGTGCAGGCAAGACTCCAGCAACTTCCAAATGAACCAGGAACCACAATTGAGACAAGAACAATTGATCACCGGCGACCATCATGGGAGGGAACCTACCCTATATCAGTCCATTCAGTGATCCCAGATTGCCATTTCTCGCTGAAAGGTTCAGTACTGTCTGTTACCACCAGAGGGAGTCTCTGCTCAGAAACCATCTCTAGCACATTCACAACAGTAAACTTTTCTGATTTGCATATTTTGTTGTTAGCCAGACAGGGCCTCTGACTGTGTGTGTTCCTCCTGAATTATATACAGAGATTTATAATATTTTCACTATACTATATATACCTTGTATCTGGTGAAACAGTACCCTTTTTATATTTATGTGTAATACATACTTTACCACTGATAGCGTCATTGGCTGCCTCCTGAAATATATACGGAGATTTAGAATATTTTGACTATACTATATATACCTTGTATCTAGTGATACAGAAACCCTTTTTCTTCTACTTATATTCGTTTGTAACCCACACTGAGTCTGTGAGCGTGAGAGTCTACCTTCTGAAATATATACGTAGATGTAGAATATTTTCACTATACTATATATACCTTGTATCTGGTGAAACAGTACCCTTTTTCATCTCCTTATATTATTCTGTAATACATACTGAGCCTGAGAGCATCAGAGTCTGCCTCCTGATATATATACTGAGATTTAGAATATTTTCACTATACTATATATACCTTGTATCTGGTCATACAGTACCCCTTTTTCTTATTAGCTTCTTGTGTAATCCATACTGAGCCTGTGAGCATCAATGTCTGCCTCATGAAATATATACAGAGATTTAGAATATTTTCACTAAACAGGAGCTCGCTTGCCCTGAAACTAGTGTGCTTTCATAAAGAGTCTTCTGGCTCAAGAAGGCCTGGAAGGCTCACTTTACTGGGAGTAGGTAAACTGCTTATATGGAGATAAAGAAGATTTTCAATATACTATACATACCTGCTATCTGGTGATTCAGTAACCCTTTTTCTTCTTATTATATTCTTGGGTAATCCATACTGAGCCTGTGAGCATCATTTTCTGCTTACTGAAATATATACAGAGATTTTGAATATTTTCACTTTACTACTTTGTATCTGGTGATACAGTACCCCTTTTTCTTATTATATTCTGGTGTGATCCATACTGACCCTGTGAGCCTCTGTCTGTAACTCAATAAATAAATAGGGAGATTTACAATTATCCCTAGACTGTATACAGCTGGACGCTTGTGATACAGTACCCTTTTTGCCATAAAGTCCTCCTCCACCCACCACTATAAGTGCATCATTGAGACCGGGAACATTGGGCCACATGTATGATTACTTCTTGCGGATCTGCTTTTTATATTCTTGTGTAATCCATACTGAGCTTGTGAGCGTCTTTGTCTGACTCATGAAATATATATGGAGATTAAGAATTTTTTCACTATACTATATATACAGTACCTGCTATCTGTTGATTGAGTACCCCTTTTTCTTATTATACTCTGGTGTAATCCAGACTGAGCCTGTGAGCGTCGGAGTCTGCCTTCTGAAATAAATATGGAGATTTAAAATATTTTCACTATACTATATTACCGGGTAACTGCTAAAACAGTACCCCTTTTTCATCTTTTAATATTATTGCGTAATCCATGCTGAGTCTGTGACCGTCAGTGTCTGCCTCCTGAAATATATACAGAGATTTAGAATATTTTAACTATACTACCTTGTATCTGGTGATACAGTACCCCTTATTTTGGCCTTCTCTTCCTCGTACTTCTCCAATTCATCCATTTGCTGCTGCTTTACGTCCATTAGACACCTCAACATATGGCATTTTTGCCACCTCCCTATCTGGGATGCCCAAACCCCCCTTCTACACCCACATACTGTTTAGATTCCTGTGTAATCCATACTGAGCCTTTGAGCATCAGTCTGCCTCCTGAAAAATATACGGAGATTTGGAATATTTTCACAATACTATATATACCAGGGATCTGTGGATACAGTACGCCTTTTTCTTCCTATTATATTCTGGTGTGATCCATACTGAGCCTGTGAGAGTCTGTCTGTTACTCCGGAAATATATACGGAGATTTACAATGACTCCTAGACTGTATACAGCTGGATGCTTGTGATACAGTACCCTTTTAGCCATAAAGTCCTCCTCCACCCACCACTCTAAGTGCATCATTGACACCAGGAACATTGGGCCACATGTGTGATTATTTCTTGCGGATCTGCTTTTTATATTCTTGTGTAATCCATACTGAGCTTGTGAGCGTCTTTGTCTGACTCCTGAAATATATATGGAGATTAAGAATATTTTCACTAGACTATATATATATCTGCTACTGTTGATTGAGTACCCCTTTTTCTTATTATATTCTGGTGTTATCCAGACTGAGCCTGTGAGCGTCGGAGTCTGCCTTCTGAAATATATACCGAGATTTTGAATATTTTCACTATACTATATATACCTTGTATCTGGTGAAACAGTACCCCTTTTCAGATTATTATATTATTGTGTAATACAGACTGAGCCTGTGAGCGGACGAGTCTGCCTCCTGAAATATATACGGAGATTTATTATATTTTCACTATACTATATTTATCTCCTATATGATGATACAGTACTCCTTTTTTATCTTGTTAGATTATTGGGTAATCCAGACTGAGTCTGAGAGCGTCAGTGTCTGCCTCCTGAAATATATACGGACATTTATAAAATTTTTGGAACTATACAGGAGCTCGCTTGCCCTGAAAATAGTGTGCTATCATAAAAAGTCTTAGGGCTGAAGAAGGGCTGGAAGGCTCACTTTACTGGGAGTAGGTAAACAGCTTTTAAAGCCTGGGCATCAGGAGCAGATTTTGGCTTACATTGCCGAAAACCCCTCCATCTACAGGGGTTGGACAAAATAATGTAAAGTTAACACCTGGAAACATGAACAAAAGTTATTTTAATATGGTGTAGGTCCACCTTTGTCGTCGATTACAGCCTCAATTCTCCGAGGTATGGATTCATACAAGGTGTGAATTGTTTCCAAAGGAATTTTAGCCCATTGTTCAGTTAAAACATCCTCCAGTTCTTTGAGCGACTATGGTGGCGGAAATCGACGTCTAACTTGAATCTCTAAAATCGAACATAAATGCTCTTTAATGTTGAGGTCTGGGGATTGTGGGGGCCAGATGAGATGATCAACTTCATTACAATGTTCCTTGTGGCATGATGTTACAACTGTACCTGTATGAATTCGTGCAATATCATCCTGAAAGATGGCGTTCCCGTCCGGGAACAGTGCATGAACCATAGGATGCACTTGGTCAGCCAAAATGCCTAAATAATCGCGGCTGTTAATTCTTCCATGAAGGGATATTATTGGCCAAGCGGATCTCAATGAAATAGCACCCCAGATAATCACAGAACCTCCGCCATGTTTAACCTTTGGGAGAAGGAAGTCTGGACGAAATGCTTCTTTCGCCTGTCTCCAAACGTACACTCAGCCGGAGGTCGGAAATAGGGTAAACGATGATTCTTCTGAGAATATCACATGTTTCCACTGGTCGAGGGAACAATTCTGGAGGCTTCTACACCACTCTAAACGCTTGGAAACATTTGTCATTGACAGCAGCGGTTTTCGAATTGCAGCTCTTCCGTGGAATCCAGATTTGTTCAGCTCCCTACGAAGCGTTTTTGTGGAAATTGGGTTCTGTAGGTGTTCATTGAGCTCAGCAGTGATTTTCTGAGCCATGGTCTTGCGATCCTCTCTCACAATTCGCTTAACAGTCCGACGTTCTCTCTCAGTCAACTTGGACTTTCTGCCGTACCTGTGCTCTACAGGGGACGTTTTTCCTTCTGTTTCAAACGCAGTCATTACTTTGGAGACAGTACCACTTGACACGCCAAGCATTCTGGCACTTTTGGGTACACTAGCGCCGGCCATCTGAGCAACAACAATTTTGCCTCTTTGAAAATCCGAGAGGTCTGCCATTGGTATCAGTTTCTCATCAATGTTCTTACAATTATGCAAAGCAAACAGTTAATTGACATACAAATATGACATAACACAAATAATCAACTACAAAACATTACCATATGTCACGGTTTGCATGTTTATAACATGTTTGAAGATGATGATGCAAAAACATTAGGTATTCCCATTATTTTGCATATCGCCTCCTCTACTGAAGTTTCAAAAAATGCAAGGACTTAGTCATCAGTGCTGGCTCCTGGTCAGGAACAACGCCTTTCCTTGTGTTCTTCTCCCCCACCAAAAGTGAAGGATGCAGCAGCTGACACTTCAGATTACTCCATGGAGCTCTTTTCACATACCAGGCCTGGGTTATCAAGTGAAATTCTGAATTCCTCAGTCCAACATGAATCACAGATGGAGTGCACATCATGATGCACAGCCACTGCTAGATGATTCTGCTGGTACATTCACCCAGAGCACTACATTTCCCTTGCAGTCTACTGTTCCAGAATGTGACCCTGATGAAACCCAGGTGCCCCAGATTACATTGAAGAGGAGGTGATGGATGACCCAGTTGTTGACATGGATTGGCATCCATTTGGGAAAGAGGATGCCGCTGGCAATAGCTCAGAAGAGGAGAAAGATCCACAGCAGGCATCGACATCGCAACAGCGGTTATATGGCAAGCCCATAGCAGTTCAAAAATGTGTTAAAAAACCAAAAGAGAGCTGCAGGGCAGCTTGGCCATACGGTCAAATTTGCACAGCGTGCAAGCCCTGAAAATTGATACCATAGTAGGAAGAGTCCAGTGTGGCACTTTTTTGACCGAAATCCTATTGATGAGGCAAAGGTTTTCTGTAAACAGTGAGGAAGGACCTTTAGCCGAGGGAAAAATCTCAGAAATTTTAATACCAGTTGCATGCTTACACATTTCATGAACATGCACTTGGATCGCCTGCCAGGGCAGTGGGATACTCGGTACCGGGCCGGTGTCTTAAAGGGGATGTGTCACAGCGGCAGTGACCCGGTCCGTGGCCCTTGCTGTCCAATAAAAGGGGAATATGTACAGGGGATGATAGAGTTTGTAGTAAGGTATTCATGACGCCACCTGTGATTTCTGGTCAGAGGTGCAGTGCAGAACCTCTGGGACAGATAGTGTGATGCAGCAGAGTTGGAATAGCTTCCCACAAGTGAAGCTTGTCCCAGGGCAGACAGATAGTATAGAAAGTAATGGTGCTGAAAGATGTAGCAGAGTGGAGTGTATTTTGCAGGAAGGACTTTAGGAGACACAGTCAGATGCAGTTTCCAAAGCTTTACTCACAGTTTGTGCAGGCAAAGTATCCAGGGCACTGAGTACAGATGGTGCTGGAGTCGGTCGGCCTGAAAGCAATTTGGAATCCCCTTACTTCAGGTGGGATGTGAGGTCTCCTTTCTAGCGCGATTATCTGAGGCACTGCCTGTTATAAGCTCCGTCCAAGTTCCTCTTTCTGTCTCTTGTCTACGTAGAACTTCACTCTCATAACAGGCAGCTGTAACCTGCTTCATGAATCACTCACTTATGGAGTCTCCATCTCACATGTGCTGCTGCTGTGTAGTACAGTATTAGTTGGGACAGAGAACCTGCTGTCTCCTGCCCTCCGGATTCTTCTGCTAGGACTTTAGTTTACTCACTCAGCCTCGGACTCCGGGGGTACTCCGACCTGTGGGTGAGCTCTCTATAGCCCCTCTTTTCCCCAGCTTGTCTCCACACGTCTCTCCTCTCTTGTCCCTCCAGCCACACTCACTAATTCCTCCCACAGCCAGAATGTTCTGAGGAGCTCTCCTGAAATCAGATGTTGGATCTCCCCCTTCTGGTCCGGAGTAGGAAAGGTGTTGTTTGCTGTTTTACCTGTTAAAGGGATCCTTCCTTGCTTTCTGGCATGACATCACTCCCCCTGGAGGGAGGCAAGGTCACTGTGGCAACCAAACTCCTTGCAAGCTTGGACGGACTACAAAACGTAGAAATCTACCCCCAAAGCCGGCGTCAGCACCTGGCGCACCCGGGCAAGTGCCGGTTCCCTGAGCAGGTGGCAGGGGGCCGACTTGTGGGCGATGGCACTGGCACAGGGCCCCTCATAGTACAAAATTTGTCTCTGATGGTGGGATGGACCCACTCGCTGTCAGAAACATCAGCGTACTATGAGGGGCCCTGTGCCAGAGACGTCGCCACAGCGTCGTCCCCCTGCTTGCTAAGGGCCCCAGCACTTGCAATACTTACCTCTCCATGCTCCACCGCTGTGACGTCTTCCGCGTTTCCTGACAGTAGCATTCAGGTTACAGCGCGCAATGACGTCACGTCTATACTCCCTCTGCCTAAACAGTCCAACTGCAGAGAGATGTAAGATGACGAAGCTGAGGAGTCCAGAGTAGAGCAGTGCACATTTTTTGTAATGTTTGGAGGAATATATGGGAGCATTTTACACTGGATCAATAATAATGTGGCCCATTATATATGGAGCATTCTTTTGACCCATAAGACACTGGAGAAGCATCCATGGGGCCCATCATATACTGAAGCATTGTAAATGGGGGACAGCAGACACTGGAGCAGCATTTATGGGGCCCATTATACACTCGATAATTAATAATGGGGCCCATTATGTACAGTATGGACCATGATTTTGGCCCATAAGAAACTGGAGCAGCATCCATGGGGCCCATCATATACTGGAGCATTCTAAATAGGGCAGATCAGACACTGGAGCAACATTTACGTGGCCCATTACACACTGAAACATTAATACTGTGGCCCATTATATATGGAGCTTTGTTTTGGCCCATAAGACACTGGAGCAGCATCCATGGGGCCCATCATATACTGGAGTATTGTAAATGGGGGACATTAAACACTGGAGCAGCCTTTCCAGGGCCCATTATACACTGGAACATTAATAATGGGGCCATTTATATATGGAGCTTTGGTTTGGCCCATAAGACAATGGAGCATCATCCATGGGTCTCATGATGTATTGGAGCATTGTAAATAGGGGACATCAGACACTGGAGCAGCATTTACGTGACCCATTACACACTGGAATATTAATAATGGTGCCCATTATATATGGAGCATGATTTTGGCCCATCATACACTGGAGCATCATCCATGTGGCCCATCATATACTGGAGAATCATATGGAGTTCATTATTTATGGGGAATCATATAGGGTATGGAGCATCATATGGGGCCTATTCTGTATGGCGCATTATATGGCGCTCATTATTCTGTATGACGCACTATGTGATGGCCATAATACTGTATGGAGGAATATAGTGTCCGTTTTTTTGAGCTATTGTAGATTTTAACATAGATATCAGTCATGTCATGTAAGAAGTGAAGTATTTCTCATTGTACTATACCTATATTTCTATGCCGTATTGGAGCATCATGAATTGTGGTATGTGTTAAAGAGGCCGACTGAGACTCTTTGGCCCGGGGCCCACGAAAATCGGGAGCCATCCCTACCCCCCACAAGTTGAGCCAAATATCCCCTATTTTTCAATGCGTAACCATTATTATAAAGTCAAGTAAGGTTGCCAAGCTTAAGTAATAAGGATTGATGTTGTTGCCATTCAAATGGGCACTGTAGGTGTGTTTACTGTCCTCCACTCCCTACCGACTTTGCTTCCCCATTGACTTGCATTGGGTTTCGTGTTTCGGTCGACCCACCGACTTTTTCCGATAGTCGGCCGATTTCGCCCGACCCGGATTTTACGAAAGTCGGGTTTCATGGAACCCGACCTGACGCGAAAGAAGGGAAAGTCGCTCATCTCTACTCTGGACCATGTGCAGGAGATGGTTCCTGTAAAGATGCCTTCGGATTTCATGTGGCAGGTGGATGAAGAGGTTGGAACAGAAGCTTATGTGTCTCCGCTTTTCAACAATCTGGTGGGAGAGATCCAATTCTCTCTAGATTACGGGCAGAGGTTGGATCCAGTATGGGTTCCCTCAGATTCCATTTGGCCAGCTAGTGAAGATACCAAGGCAGAGGTGCTTCCCTCTGATCTAAAGGAGGAGGTCCAATTTTCTTGGGATAATCGGCTGAAGTTGGATCCAGTGAAGTTATCTTCAGTTTTCAGGGGGCTGGTTGATGTGGAGGTCAAAATAGGAGCTTCCAAGTCCCTTCTTTCTGTCAACCAGATTTAAGAAGTCCTGGCCCTTGTATCTTCTGTGTGGGAAGCTGACCTTGCTGGACACAAAGAGACTTGGCAACCTGTAATCCCTAATGTCACACCTACCTCATCCTACCTGTGGAATGTCGTTATGCTCTGACTGTATGTACACCTATCCTTCTTCTACAAGTTATTCTGGCGGGCTTGAAGAAGAGTGGCCGTAAAGGGGAGGTACTGTAACAACCCTGCTGGCATCGCTGCATGGCCTACCATTCCCCACATACCAACTTGCACACTTCTCCAGGTCATGCTGTGTATTCTGTCTGCTGCCAGCTCTATGTTCTGTGCCTCTTGCTTTCTATCTGTTCTTTGCATGTTTCCTGGCTGTGTACATGGGGGGGGGAACAGAACTCTCTGTTTCTTATGGAGTCAGGGTGCACCTGTTTAATTTGTCCCTGACTAGAGATGAGCGACTTTGCCTCCGGGAGGGTCGAGTCGGGTTTCAGACTTTCACAAAAGTTGAGTCGAACGAAATCAGCCGACTATTGGCAAAAGTCGAAGGTCCGACTGAAACACGAAACCCAAAGCAAGTCAATAGGGAAGCAAAGTCGGCAGGGAGTGGAGGACAGTAAACACACCTACCGTGCCCTTTTCAATGCCAACGACATAAATTCTTATTACTTAAGCTTGTCAACCTTAATTTACTTTATAATTATAGTAACGTATTGAAAACTGGGGGTTATTTGGCTAAAGTTGTGCAGGGGGGCAGGGCTGGCTCCAGGTTTTCGTGGACCCTGGGCCATAGAGTCTCAGTGGGCCCCTTTAACACATACCACAATTCACGATGCTCCGATACGGCAGAGAAATATAGGTATAGTACAATGCCAAATACTTCACTTCTTACATTACATGACTCATATCTATTTTAAATTCTACAATAGCTCAAAAACCGGACAGTATATTCCTCCATACAGAATTATGGCCACCACATAGTGTGCCATACAGAATAATGAGCCCCATATATTGCTCCATACATAATTGGCCCCATATAACGTTCCATACAGTATATGATGAGCTCCACATAATGCTACAGTACAGTACATGATGGTCCCCATATAATGTGCCATACAGTATAGAACGGTCCCCATAGAGTATAATGAGCCCCACATATTGCTCCATATAGTAAAATGAGTCGTATATAAAGCTCCATATAATATATGATGGGCCCCATATATTGCTCCATACAGAATATGCCCCATATGTGCTCCATATGATGCTCCATACCCTATATGATGCCCCATAAATAATGAACCCCCATATGATGCTCTAGTATATGATGGGCCCCATGGATGATGCTCCAGTGTATGATGGGACTATATAATGCTCCATATATATATATATATAATGGGCCCCATATGATGCTCCAGTTCATAATGGGCCCCGTATATGATGCTCCAGTGTATGATGGGCCCCATGGATGATGCTCCAGTGTATGATGGGCCTATACAATGCTCCATATATAATGGGCCCCATATGTTGCTCCATTGTATAATGGGCCCCATTTATAATGCTCCAGTTTATGATGGACCCCATGGATGATGCTCCAGTTTATGATGGGCCTATATAATGCTCCATATATAATGGGCCCCATATGATGCTCCAGTATATGATGGGCCCCATGGTTGATGCTCCAGTGTATTATGGGCCTATATAATACTCCACATATAATGGGCCCCATATGATGCTCCAGTATATGATGGGCCCCATGGACAATGCTCCAGTGTATAATGGGCCCCGTATATGATGCTCCAGTGTTTGATGGGCCCCATTTATAATGCACCAGTGTATGATGGGCCTATATAATGTTCCATACATAATGGACCCCATATGATGCTCCAGTATATGATGGGCCCCATGGCTGATGTTCCAGTGTATGATGGGCCTATATAATGCTCCATATATAATGGACCCCATATGATGCTCCAGTATATGATGGGCCCCATGGATGATACTCCAGTGTATGATGGGCCTATATAACACTCCATACATAATGGACCCCATATGATGCTCCAGTATATGATGGGCCACGTATATATATGATGCTCCAGTGTATGATGGGCCCCATTTATAATGCTACAGTGTATGATGGGCCCCATATATAATGCTCCAGTTTATAATGGGCCCTATCTATTATGCTCAAGTGTATGATGGGCCACATATATAATTATCCAGTGTATAATGCTCCCCATATATTGCTCCAAACATTTAAAAAAATCAACTACCTCTCCTTAGAGTTGAACAAAACAGGTAGTTCAATTTCAAAAGTCGCCGATTTTCGCCAAAGTCGGGTTTCATGAAACGAAACCCGACCGTGGCGTGAGTTCGGTCACGTGTTTGGTGACCATTTTTCTGAAGTCGGTTTCCCCCTCCTACTTTAAGGGCCTTTTCTCGGCCAAACAGCAAGGACGCAGGATGTTGGCAACGCGATGACATGGGCAGCGGCCAGCACCATCTTGGAGAAGGGCATTGCAGCGATTGGCTGGCTTTGTGTGGCATCACAGTGCATGCATATAAAATCCATCAGCGCCGGCCGCCATTTTACTTCTGCCGATCTCAGTGTAGGTAGAGCTTGCTGCTGGTGCTTCTCATGAGGGAGAGCATTAGGCAGGGCCCAAAAAAAAAAATCTACTTGTGCTGATAGCGATTAGCTGTACAGTTACTGTGCAGTGACAGGGGAGGATTTTGGTGAGTGCAGCAACGCTGGTTCTTAGGCTGCCTGCCAGTGACAGAGTACAAATTGCTTGTGTATAGCAGCAGACCTGAATATTAGTCTGCCTGCCAGTGCTAAGGGGGAAATTTCTCAGGTGAAGCTGCAGAGCTGATTTTTAGCCTGCCTGCCAGTGAGAAGGGGAAATTTCTTCCAGTTACCGAGTGTTCATTTTTTCCCACATCGTATAGAGCTGTACGCTCCTCACAGTACCGTGTGCCGGCTGGTATCACGGACAAATACAGGCTGACTATCTGTGTGTTTCTCTGGAAATATATACGGAGATTAACAATTCCCCCAACACTGTATACAGCTGTGCGCTACTGATAGAGTACACTTTTTTGGCCTTTCATATTGTGCTGTTTTCCAAATTGGGCCTGTGACAGTGTCAGTAAAGGTACTGTCACACCAGCGATCACAACAATGACACCACCTGGTAGAGATCGTTTGTACATCGCTATATGATCTCTAGTTAGCTTCCAAACAGGAAGATCTCATAAATGACACATCAGCGATCAGCGATCTGTATAACGACCTCGGCGGTCGTTGGGACCTGTCACACAGCATGTATTGTTAAAGATCCCGACCTCGATAGGCGTGATTGAGCGCAACCTTTTCCTCGCCCCTCAGCACAGATTGGTGGTCACTGTATGTCATGACTGTTTACGTCACAGCTCTCGCTTTGCGATTGGATGACCGCGTCATAAAAGACGACGTATTAGCGCTCCCTTCCATTGTTCTCGAGCGCAAGTGGTTCATACGCATTTCCAGCATCGTTCCATACTACGTCCTGCTAGCCTTCTGCTTTGCAGCTACTGCGATCCAGTCTGTGCCGCTATTGCGTTTGCCCCGGATTCATTTTTTCAGGATCAAAGGACTAGAACATTGGAATAATCCACAAAGCGCTCTGGAACAATGGATGGGGGCGCAGCTTTCCGTTTTCATTTATTGCTGGGGTGATGTTGTGGCCACCAATTGGAGCTGAGGGGCGTTACTAAAGAAAACTTAGTCCCGCCCGCGCCGCTGACATATGAGTCGCCAACGAGGTCGCTCGTCATTCATAAATGGTGTCAAACTCAGCGATTCAGGCTCACCAGAGGGACGCCAATGATCAAAATACGGCCCAGAACGTTCGTGCACGATCAGCGACATCGCAGCAGGGGCCATATCACTGCTACATGTCACACACAGCGACATCGCTGACGATGTCGCTGCTGCATCAAAATCGGTGTCGCTTAAGCGATATCGCTAGCGATCTCACCAAGTGTGACAGTACCTTTACTCCTGAAATATATACGGAGATTTACAATTTCAGGTGTTAGCCAGACTGGGCCTGTGACCGTGTGTCTTATTGTTGAAATATATACGGCAATTTAAAATTCCCCCAACAATGTATACAGCTGTACGCTACTGTGACAGTACACTTTTCCTGATTTTGATATTCTGGTGTTATCCAAACTTGGCCTGTGACCATGTGTCTTACTGCTGAAATATATACAGAGCTTTAAAAGTCAAACATTGCTGTATACCACTGTACGCTATTGAGACAGTACACTTTTCCTGATTTTGATATTCTGGTGTTAGCCAGAGTGGGCCTGTGACCGTGTGTCTTACTGCTGAAATATATACGGAGCTTTAAAATTCCCACAATATTGTAAAACTCTGTACGCTACTGAGACAGTACACTTTTCCTGATTTTGATATTCTGGTGTTATCCAGACTAGGCCGGTGACCGTGTGTCTTACTACCGAAATATATACGGAGCTATAAAATTCAAACAACACTGTATACCGCTGTACGCTACAGATCTAGTACACTATTCCTGATTTTTATATTCTGGTGTTATCCAGACTGGCCCTGTGACCGTGTGTCTTAGTGCTGAAATATATAAGGAGCTTTAAAATTCAAACAACACTGTATTATGCTGTATGCTACTGAGACAGCACTTTTCCTGATTTTGAAATTCTGCTGTTAGCCAGACTGGGCCTGTGACAGTGTTTCTTACTGCCAAAATATATACGGAGCTTTAAAACTCCCACAACACTGTATACCGCTGTAAGCTACTGATCCAGTACACTATTCCTGATGTAGATATTCTGGTGTTATCCAGACTGGCCCTGTGACCGTGTGTCTTACTGCTGAAATATATGCGGAGATTTAAAATTCCCCCAAAACTGTATACAGCTGTACGCTACTGATCCAGTACACTTTTCCTGATTTTGATTTTCTGGTGTTAGCCAGACTGGGACTGTGACAATGTGTCTTAGTGCTGAAATATATACGGAGCTTTAAAATTCAAACAACACTGTATACCGCTGTACGCTACTGAGACAGTACACTTTTCCTGATTTTGATATTGTGGTGTTATCCAGACTGGGCCTGTGACCGTGTGTCTTACTGCTGAAATATATACGGAGATTTAAAATTCCCCCAACACTGTATACAACTGTACGCTACTGATCCAGTACACTTTTCATGATTTTGATATTGTGGTGTTATCCAGACTAGGCCTGTGACCGTGTGTCTTACTGCTGAAATATATACGGAGATTTAAAATTCCCCCAACACTGTATACAACTGTACTCTACTGATCCAGTACACTTTTCCTGATTTTGATATTCTGGTGTTATCCAGACTTGTCCTGAGACCGTGTGTCTTACTGCTGAAATATATACAGAGCTTTAAAATTCAAACAACACTGTATACCGCTGTACGCTACTATTCCAGTACATTATTCCTGATTTTGATATTCTGGTGTTATCCATACTGGCGTGTGACCGTGTGTCTTACTGACAAAATATATACGGAGCTTTTAAAATTCAAACAACATGGTATATTGCTGTACACTACTGAGACAGTACACTTTTCCTGATTTTGATATTCTGGTGTTATCCATACTGGGCCTGTGACCGTGTGTCTTACTCCTGAAATATATACGGTGTTAGGGGTATGCGGAACGCACCAAATATATGATGTAGAGAGGTGCATTCGCAGCCCGGGGTCCACCGTGCAGGCGGAGCCTGCTGCTAGTAAAATGGCGCAAGAAGCGAACTCTGTTATCCCGCAGAGTCGCCAAAATAAACGCCGTAACGCGCTGTGGCAATATGTGCGAACTCTGTTATTCCACAGAGCCACTAGAAGGAGTGCCGCAGCGCTATATGGCGATGTGTGCGAACTCACTTAACACCACTGAGTCACAAAATAAACACGCTAGGGTGCTGTCTAGCGTTGAAAGCGAACCCTGTTGCGTCACAGAGCCGCTGAGACAAACTTCTGTGTCCTGTCAGGCACCCAGGTACACAGTTGACTGCTAAGCGAACATAGAACGTGATCATGCGCTAATGTCCTCGCGGGAGTCACCCGCAATCTATGGCGTCTGAACGCCAGGCCCTGAATACGGCAATCAAACGCCTCACCGGTTATGTCGGTAATCTAGGGCATCTAGGACACCGACCCTGACCAGCTAGAATACCAAGCTCCTCACCGATTAAGTCGGTATTGTAATGGCGTATTTCAGCCGCCCTAACCACACACACGCATGACCACACTGACGCAAAGCATATAACGATTGATATTAGCACATGGCGGCCCAGTCATGTCACCCTTTTATAGCAACAGCTACAGGACCTGCCAGAAACAAGGACCAATGAGAAACTGTTCCAAAACACATGCAGTTTCAGGACCTTCCTGGCGGACCAATAGGAGCTGCTGCCGTACCTGAACATATGACACCTGATCTCCAATGAGAGATTTCACCCTGGGCATGCTCAGAAGG
>VIAB01018074.1:0-14087 GCA_009801035.1 Oophaga pumilio | reverse complement strand
ATTGTGGTGTTATCCAGACTGGGCCTGAGACCGTGTGTCTTACTGACGAAATATATACAGAGCTATGAAATTCAAACATCACTGTAAATCGCTGTATGCTACTGAGACAGTACACTTTTCCTGATTTTGATATTCTGGTGTTATCCATACTAGGTGTGTGACTGTGTGTCTTACTGACGAAATATATACGGAGCTTTAAAATTCCCACAACACTGTATACCGCTGTACGCTACTGGCCCTGTGACTGTGTGTCTTACTGCTGGAACAGATACTGAGCTTTAAAATTCAAACAACACTGTATACCGCTGTACGCTACTGAGACAGTACACTTTTACTGATTTTGATATTCTTGTGTTATCCATATTGGCCTTTGACCGTGTGTCTTATTGCTGAAATATATAAATATACACGAAGATTTAAAATTCCCCCAACACTGTATAAAGCTGTACGCTACTGATCCAGTACACTGTTCCTGATTTTGATATTGTGGTGTTATCCAGACTGGGCCTGTGACTGTGTATCTTACTCCTGAAATATATATGGAGATTTCAAATTCCCCCAACACTGTATACAGCTGTACGCTACTGAGACAGTACACTGTTCCTGATTTTGATATTCTGGTGTTATCCAGACTGGGCCTGTGACCGTGTGTCTTACTGCTGAAATATATACCGAGATTTCAAATTCCCAAAACACTGTATACCACTGTACGCTACTGATCCAGTACACTTTCCCTGATTTTGATATTCTGGTGTTAGCCAGACTGAGCCTGTGACCGTGTGTCTTACTGCTGAAATATATACGGAGCTTTAAAATTCAAACAACACTGTATAACACTGTACGCTACTGAGACAGTGCACTTTTCCTGATTTTGATATTGTGGTGTTATCCAGACTGGGCCTGTTACCGTGTGTCTTACTGCTGAAATATATACGGAGATTTAAAATTCCCCCAACACTGTTTACAGCTGTACGCTACTGGTCCAGTACACTTTTCCTGATTTTGATATTCTGGTGTTATCCAGACTGGGCCTGTGACCTTGTGTCTTACTGCTGAAATATATGCAGAGCTTTAAAATTCAAACAACATTGTATACTGTACCACTGTACGCTACTGAGACAGTACACTTTTCCTGATTTTGATATTCTGATGTTAGCCAGACTGGGCCTGTGACAGTGTGCCTTATTGCTGAAATATATACGGAGCTTTAAAATTCCCATAACACTGTATACCGCTGTACGCAACTGAGACAGTACACTGTTCCTGATTTTGATATTGTGGTGTTATCCAGACTGGACCTGTGACCGCTTGTCTTACTGCTGAAATATATACTGATATTTCAAATTCCCCCAGCACTGTATACAGCTGTAAGCTACTGATCCAGTACACTTTTCCTGATTTTGATTTACTGGTGTTATCCAGACTGGGCCTGTGACCGTGTGTCTTACTGCTGAAATATTTACGGAGATTTAAAATTCCCCCAACACTGTTTATAGCTGTATGCTACTGATCCAGCACACTTTTCCTGATTTTGATATTCTGCTGTTTTCCAGACTGGGCCTGTGACCATGTGTCTTACTGCTGAAATATATACAGAGCTTTACAATTCCCTCCAACACTGTATACAGCTGTACAATTCTGATTCTGTACCATTTATCTGCTGTTATTTTGGGTAAATTTCCAGTAACATGAGGAAGTATGGTGAAAGAGGTCGCGAATGTGGTCGTGGGGGGCCACCTGCTACTGATGGTGGTGGTGGTGGTGCATCTGCTGGTAGTGCTGAAAGCACGATAGAACCTAAGGCAGGAGGTGTTATGCCTGCGTCATCGTCTGGCTCCAGAAGGCCTGGAAGGCTCCCTTTTCTTGGAGTAGGTAAACAGCTTTTAAAGCAGGACCATCAAGAGCAGGTTTTGGCTTACATTGCCAAAACAGGCTCCAGCTCTATCTCCTCCTCTTCTATACTTTCAAAATTTACAAGCACTGAGTCGTCAGTGCAGGCTTCTGGTCAAGGACAACCCCTTTCCTTGTGTCCTGCACCCCCACCGAAAGTGAAGGATGCAGCAACCCACACTTCAGATTACTCCATTGAGCTCTTTTCACATACCATGCCTGGGTTATCAAGTCAAATCCTGAATTCCCCAGTCCAAGATGAATCTGACATGGAGTGCACTGATATACAGCCACTGCTAGATGATTGTGCTGGTACATTAAACCACAGCACTACATTGCCTTCGCAGTGTACTGAGCGAGAATGTGACTCTGATGAAACTCAGGTGCCCCTTCCAACATACTCTACCACCTTACACAGTGACACAGAGGAATGTGCAGGTGAAATTGAAGAGGAGGTGATGGATGACCCAGTTGTTGACCCGGATTGGCATTCAGTGGGGGAAGAGGTTGCCACTGGCAATAGCTCAGAAGAGGAGAATGATCTGCAGCAGGTATCGACATCGCAGCTGGGGTTATCTAGCCGGCTCCTATCAGTCCAAAAAGGTGTTAAAAAAACAAAAAGAGTAGCAGGACACCTTGGCCAGACGGTCAAATTAGCACAGCGTGCAAGCCCTGACAATTTATACCATAGTAGGAAGAGTCCAGTGTGGCACTTTTTTGACCAAAATCCTACGGATGAGGCAAAGGTTATCTGTAAAAAGTGCCAAAGGAACTTTAGCCAAGGGAGAAATCTGAAAAATTTGAATACCATTTGTATGCTTAGACATTTACAGAGCATTCACTTGCAAGCAGGGACAGACTACAAAACCTCAGTTAGCACATGTGCACCGGCTCCGACTGAAGTTATATAAGGACCACGGCACTCTGGTGGAGAGATGGCGGTGCCTAAGTCAGGTATCCAACCAGAGTATAGAATAATAATGAACTTGGCACTGGACAATTGAAGCAAATGAACAGTTTATTTTGGCATCCAAATAGACAGAAGTTTATTTTAAACGTTTTCTGAAGAAGGTCCAGGGTTAGAGGGAAACCGTTTAAAATAAACTTCAGTCTATTTTAATGCGAAAATAAACTGTTCATTTGCTTCAAATGTCAAGTGCCAAGTTCATTATTATTCCGACTGAAGTTAGCCAGCAAAGCTCCATCGCTTCCCACACTGTAATCCCACCGGTTAGCACACCACCAGCAAGAAATGTTGAGGTGTCGTTGCAAGGCCAAAGCAGTCAGGTAATCATTGTTTTTGCAACGAAAGACTGCATATAGGCCATCACCACCACCACCACCATCACCATCCCACCCCCCTCTAGGTCCATCATGTTCAGCGATAGTTCCCCCAGATGCAGCTCTCAAATCCAGCTCACCCTCCCAGACACTCTGAGTAGGACAAGAAAGTACTCATACTCTCATCCGCGTACAGTGGGTTTGAACGCCTGCATTGCCAAACTTATCTCATTAGAGATGATGCCCTTCCGTTTGGTTGAAAGCACAGCTTTCCAAGAGCTCATGGCTTACGCTGTCCCACGCTATGACCTACCCAGTCGCCACTTCTTTTCTAGAAAAGTCATCCCTGCCCTCCACCTGCATGTGAAAGACCACATTGTCCATGCACTCAAGCAATCAGTGAGTGGAAAGGTGCACCTCACAACAGATGCATGGGCCAGTAGGTATGGCCAGGGCCGTTACATGTCCATCACTGCGCACTGGGTTAATGTGGATGCAGGCTCCACAGTGGACAGCAGCGGTGGGCCAGTGCTGCCTAGCCCACGGTATAGGCAACAGTTGGCTGCAGGAGTTAGAACCTCCTCCTCCTCCAGAAGCAAAAGCTTGTCAATAGAGCGCAGTCGCACAAGAACTCCATCCGCAACTGCCAGTGTTGCACACGAGGTGTCTCACTATCGAACAGCTAGTGGTAAGCGTCAGCAGGCTGTTTTAAAAATGATGTCTTTGGGCGACAACAGACACACCGCGGACATCCTGGCCCAATACTTGCAGCGAGAAACTGAGACATGGTTGGGCAGTATACATCTTGAGCCAGGCAAGGTAATCAGTGATAACGGACGTAATTTTGTGGCGGCCATACCCCAGGCAAAACTCAGACACATACCTCGCCTGGCTCACACCTTGAACCTGGTGGTGCAGTGCTTCTTAAATAATTATCCTGAGTTAACAGCCCTGCTCCATAAGGTGCGAAGACTGTGCTCGCACATCCGTCGCTCGCCCGTAGACTCCAGTCGCATGCAGAGGCTGCAGCGATCGCTCAATCTCCCCAAGCACCGCCTAATCATAGACGTTGCAACAAGGTGGAACTCCACCATGCACATGGTGGAGAAGCTGTGCGAACAGAGGCAGGCTGTAATGCATTTGTGGGAGGATACACGAGCAGGCAGTAAGAAGGCAGACATGGAGTTGTCGGGTGTGCAGTGGTCAAAGCTGAAAGACCTCTGTAAAGTCCTTCAGTGTTTTTAGGAATGCACACATCTGGTAAGCGCAGACGACGCCATCATAAGAATGAGCATCCCACTTATGCATCTGCTTATGCAAACTTTGAAGCACATTAAGGATCAGGCTTCTGCAGTGGAGGACGAAGATGAGGAAGAGGCAAGCACTGATGACTGTCAGCCATTGTCTGCTCAGGGAACTGTCCTGTACAAGGTGGAGGAAGAAGATGAAGAGGAGGAGGAGGAGGGGGATGATTATTTTGGGGTGGAAGATGCTTCTCAGGGGGCAAGAGAAAATGTTGGCTTGCCAAGTTCAGGTCCAGGGTTTGTGCGTGACTGGAGGGATGTTGATTTTGCAGGAAGTGCTGCTCCACCCACCACTGTCAATGCATCACTGACACCTGGAACATTGGCCCACATGTGTGATTATGCCTTGCGGATCCTAAAAGGGAACCCCGCATTGCCAAAATGATGAAGGATGACAACTACTGGTTGGCCAGCATCCTCGATCCACGCTATAAAGGCAAATTACAGAACATAATGCCACAGGAGAACCTAGAGCTAATCTGGGCCAACGAACAAGCAACTCTGGTAAACCGTTTATTAGAGGCATTCCCAGCAAACAGCAGTGGTGCAGGTTCTACCATGAGCCTTACTGGCCCAAATAGAAGAGAAGTTCGTATTACACACAGCCGAAGTGACGTTGGAGACAGGGGTTTCATGACCATGTTGTGGACTGATTTCTTCTGGACAGCTCACACGCCTGGTAATAAGGAATCTAGAGCAAAAAACAGGAGACAGCAGTTGTCAATTATGGTTACAAATTTCTTCTCCTCCTCTATCGATGTTCTCCCTCAGCGGTCATTCCCCTCTGACTACTGGGCCTGTAAACTGGACACCTAGCCTGAATTGGCACAATATGCCTTACAGGAGCTCGCTTGCCCTGCTGGTAGTGTGATATCAGAAAGAGTCTTCTGTGCTGCTGGATCAATCCTGACAGAAAGAAAAACCCGTCTGTCGACACAAAATATTGATGATCTAACCTTCATTAAAATGAACCATGCATGGGTTTGAAAGGATTTTGTCCCACCTTTCCCTGATGAAGTCTAGGTTGCCAGCAAAATGGCTCGCTTTGTCCTACTCTTCCTGTGACTTCTCCAATTCCTCCATTTGCAGCTGCTTAATGTCCAGCCTACACCTGAACATATGACATTTTTGCCACCTCACTATCTGGGCTGTCCCCCCCAGGGACAGGGTCACCACCTGGCGCACCCGGCCAAGTGCCGATGCCCTGACCAGGTGTCGGGTCCCACTCTGGGGCGACGGCACTGGCACAGGGTCACTCATAGTACAAAAAACTGTCTCTGACGGTGGGAGGGCCCACTCGCCGTCAGACGCACCGGCGTACTATGAGGGGCCCGTTGCCCACGAGTCGGCCCCCCCTGCTTTCTCTGGGCCCCAGCACTTGCAATACTTACCTCTCCCTGCTCCACCGCTCTGGAGTATGGGCAGTGAAATCCTTCACAGGGACAGCCACTACAAATTTGGTTAACTGATCTATGATGATTAAGACGTAGCTATGACCTGTCCTGGTGGTCTCTACCTTCAGATGATCAATGGCTACCATTTTTAATGGACGTCAACTCACAGTCGGATGCAGTGTTGCTTTCTGATCTGCTTTCTCAGTCACAGACGTGTGAAATTCCTTGCAACATTTTTCAATGTCTCCTCTCTTGACAATCCAATAGAATCGCTTATGGCCTGTTGCTTTTGTCTTTTGCACTCCAAAGTGACCAGGCTGATCATGATAGGCAGTGAGGGCCATGTCTACATCACTCCTTGGCATCACAATTTTATGCAGACAAATAACGTCGATGGGATAGACGTAACTGCGATTCAGCAACCCTTTATTCACAAAAAACCGTTTGCGCTGTCTTCCCAGATAAACAAATTGAGGGTCAGCATCGCCTCTCATAATTCTACTGGGAGGTTTTTGCCTGATTATTATTATTATTAATTACCACATTTCTGCAATCACTCTACTTTAAGTGTGTACTTGTATCCATCTTGTCTCCTGTAGGGGAGATTCTGGACTTGCTTACTGAAATATATACGAACATTTAAAATGAGCCCAACACTGTATACAGCTGTACGCTTATGATACAGTACACTCTGTCAACTTTTTATATTCTGGTGTAATCCATACAGAGTCTGTGAGCGTCTGTCTGTTAATCCGTAAATATATACGGAGATTTACAATGACCCCTAGACTGCATACAGCTGGACGCTTTGGAAACAATACCCTTTTTTGCAGAAAGTCGTCCTCCCCCCCAACTGTTTTAGCATCATTGACACCGGGAACATTGGCCCACATGTGTGATTCTTTCTTGCGTATCTTTTATATTTTTGTGTAATCCAGACTGAGCCTGTGAGCTTCTGTGTCTGCCTCCTAAAATATCTACTGAGATTTAGAATATTTTCACTAGACTATATACCCCTTTTATCTGGTGATACAGTAGCCCTTTTTTGGGCCTCCTCTTTCTCGGACTTCTCGACTTAAACCATTTGCGGCTGCTTTACGTCCATTATACACCTCAACATATGGCATTATTGCCACCGCACCATCTGGGTTGCTCCACCCCCCCCTCCTCCACCAACAAAATTGTGATATTCTTGTGTAATCCATACTGAGCGTTTCAGCGAGATTGTCTGCCTCATGAATTATATAAGGAGATTTATAATATTTTAACTATACTATATATACCTTGTATGTGGCGAAACAGTATGAGATTTAGATTTTAATATGCTTTGTGAACAATACAAACATTAACCAACCGAAAAATATGAAAACTATCTTTAAAAATGTTTAATAGGTCTGTGATAAGAATAAAATTTTGATTTTTAAAACTCTAGGCATAAATGTTCTTGAAAAAATGAACAAAGTTTTCTATATACCTAGTCTAAAACCTTAAGAATTGTGTGAGAAACCTATTGCCATGTTGCATTTTGAAAGTATAAGGGTTACTGCCCGATGTACCATCCAAGTTCGAAGGATCAAACATGGCAGCTGGATCATTGCCAAAAATAACAGGAGCCTGAAAAATGGGTGCCATTGGACATGATGGCCAAACAGGGGCTGCTGCTGTTATGGGATTTGGCTGGTTAGTTGGAGGAATAGACTGAAAATTATAGCTGTTTTGGTCTGCAATTTTCTGCAGGTTATTTGACAGATAACTCAGAATATTTATCAGACTGAAAATTATTGTTGTTTTGGTCAGCAATTTTCTGCAGGTTATTTGACAGATAAATAATATTTATCAGCTCTGCAATGGCTACTTCTCAGATACCAGGTATCTCCTGCCCTAAAGGTGGGTGTCCTTGTTCCCCCATCAAATTCTTCTCCCTTTCAACATCTTAAAATATAGATGTAAATATCTCATCAGGAATATCCTGATCCTGCTGTCTATGAATTTTGGGGACCTTTCTGGGACATGAAGACCAGAATGGATCGGACTCCCTTGCAAAGAACTGAGAACTTGTCCCTCGGGAGGAACACCCAGGACAAATATGTGTCGAATTCCATGCCCAGGAAGGTCAGATGCTGAGAAGGGGTTAGAGAGTACTTCTCTCAGTTGATGATCCAGCCGAGACGCGTAAGGGTGTCCAGAGTGACTTGAAGACTCTGAGCACAGTCTCGGCGGGATGAGCCTTTGATTAGCAGGTCGTCCAAGTAAGGGATTAGGAGAATCCCGCTGGAGCGAAGAATGGCCATGACCGCCGCCATTACCTTCGTGAAGAACCTGGGGGCAGAGGCCAAACAGAAGGGGAGGGCCGTGAATTGGTAGTGATCGTCCTGCATCGCAAACCGAAGAAATCGCTGGTGTCACAGACAAATAGGGATGTGAAGGTACGCATCCTGAATGTCTATGGAGCAGAGGAACTCGCCCTTCTCCATTGCAGTGATCACTGAGCGTAAGGACTCCATCCTGAAGTGGCGGATCTGAATGTGATGATTCAGCAGTTTGAGGTCCAGGATTGGGCAGAGAGAACCGTCTTTTTTTCGGGACTACGAAAAGATTTGAGTAGAACCCGAAAAACGTTCGTTTGAAGGAACGTGAATGACTACTCCGGCGACCAGAAGAGAAGAGACTGCCTGGAGAAAGCCTGGGGTCTGGGACGACTGCCTCGGAGGACGAGAAAGAAAGAAGTGCCTTTCTGGGGGGAAGAAAACTCAATCTTTTTACCCGGAGGTAACGATCTCCCTGACCCAGGCATCGCTGACCACCAACAGTCAAGCGTCCCTGAAGAAAAGAAGTCTGCCTCCCACCCTGGAAAGCCTTACAGATGGGGGTGACCCATCACTTGGAATGAAACCTGTTAGATTGGGACCCAGAGGGCTTAGAGGAACGGCCTTTTGGTTTCCAGTGAGGCGAGGGCTTCAAAGAAGGTTTCCTCCGTTCTAATGAAGCAGAGGGGCGCTCCTGCTGTGAAGAGGATTCTGAAGGTGTGAAGGGACGAAAAGACCGAAAGGGCCAAGGGACCTTCCTGTTAAAAGGATGCTTAGGTCTGGATTGAGGGAGAGAGGTGCTCTTGCCTCCCATAGCATCTGAAATTATCTAGTCCAGCCTAGCCCCAAAGAGCCTGGAGCCCTGGAAGGCTAGGTTGGTGAGAGATCTTTTGGAAGTAGTATCCGCGCTCCACGCCTTCAACCAAAGGATGTGGCGAATAGACACAATGTTGCTGCTTGCTCTAGCGGAACAACCCGCCGAGTCCAAGGAAGCAGCCAGAATGTATTTGCCAACATGACCAATTTGGTCTGCCAACTCAGCTAGGTACTCTGGGGGAGCTGAAGCCAAGATGCCCCTGCAAAGCATTTTAGCCCAGGCAGAGATCGCTTTCGCCACCCAGGTGGAAGCGAAACTGGGACAAAGGGAAGCGCCAGCTGCCTCAAAGGCTGATTTGGCCAGAGACTCGATCTGCCTGTCCGTAGCGTCTTAAAGAGACGTGCCATCCAGCAAGGACAGGACCGTCTTGGAAGAAAGATGAGAAACAGGCGGAGCCACCTAAGGGGGATCTGCCCACTTGCTGAGAAGATCGAGGTTAAAGGGATAAAGAATGTCTAAGTGCTTCCTGCCTGGGAAACGCTTTTTGGGATGTTCCCAGGACTTAAGGGTATGCCACACTAAACAGCGTCGCTAACGAGATCGGTAAAAAACGTCACTATTTAGCAATCTCGTTAGTGACGTTGTTGTGTGTGGCATGTACTAACGACGTGGCCCCTGCTGTGATCCTGCTGTGATCTCGTTCATCGTTCTCATCGTTCCGGACCCTATTTTTATCGTTGGCGTCCCGCTGGTGAGTATATATCGCTGAGTGTGGCACCTTTTTTTTAGCGATGTGCGGTGTTTTTGTACCGCCAAAGTCATTAAGGAGATCGCTAACCGCGATAGCGTCCTTAACGACATCGCTAAATTAGTGCGCTACTAGCGATATTAAAACGATCCCGCTAGCGATCGCATTAGTATGCGTCGTTATTGTGATCGCTAGCGAGAGCGTTTAGTGTGGCAGTACCTTTAGACAGGGTAGATTCAAATTCCTTGTGGTTTGGAAAGTGCGTGAAGGTCGTTTAACCCGTTTAAATGAGACAGAGGAATCCTGGACAGGAGCCTCGTCCTCTTTTACTTTAAGGCCGGCGTCACACTGACGAATTTGATGCATAGAAAAACATGCAGCCTCACACTCGGGTCCGAGAGCGGGCGGCCGTGCCGAGTGTTGATGCGAGAAAGTCGTGCGACTAACTCGCATCAAACTCGCCAGTGTGACACCGGCCTAAGCGTTTGAGAGGTAGCCGAGATAAGACTATCCACCATGACCTGCATCTTGGAGGTCTGGTCTGAATCCGAGTCATACCCGGACTGGGATTCTATGTCCGACCCAAGATCTTCCTCCGAAGAGGGGGAATAGGAGGGGGAAAGTGGCTTGGATGCTGCTGAGGGGCCCGGGGAGCTGGACGAGGAGCTAGACAGAGTCCCCTTTCTAGAACCTCTCATGGTTTTGTCCCTTTGAAGGTCGAGGTCAGGTGCGTAGGAATCGCCATGGGAGATGTTCGGAGCACTGGTGGTTGCCGAGAGCTGTGGAAGGCGTTCAGGGACCTGGACCAGGGACTGAGATACCTTAGTCAGGCCAGTGACCGACTGAGACATGGCAAAGGCCCACTCCAGAGGAATGGGAGTGCTCTCATCCCGGGAGTCGGAGTGCTCCTGTGGGGCAGACATGATGGGAGGACTGCAGGACG
Source organism: Oophaga pumilio (assembly GCA_009801035.1). Lineage (NCBI taxonomy): Eukaryota > Metazoa > Chordata > Amphibia > Anura > Dendrobatidae > Oophaga > Oophaga pumilio. Next base: position 3,404 of record VIAB01018074.1, on the reverse strand, counting down.
GGCAGAAAGGCGACGACAGGCCCGATGTACACTTTTTCTTGCAACGTGCACAGGCGTAATGGGTCACAGTGGGCTTAGGGTAAGAGGCCCCAGCAGGGTTGGACATAGGTAGAGTCTGTTGCACTATAGCAATATGGAGCCCCAGTGGAAATACTTCGGAGGAGCGCCAGATAGGGCGCGTAGAATAGAGGGGGATAAGGACAGAGCCTACCTGTTACAACCAACTGCAGCAGACGAAGTGTATGTTTCATGACCATGTTGTGGACTGATTTCTCCAGGACAGCTCACACGCCTGGTAATCAGGAATCTATAGCAATAGACAGTAGCTAGCAGTTGTCAACTATGGTTACAAATAACTTCTCCTTCCCTTATCGATGTTCTCCTCATCGGTCATTCCCCTTTGACTCTTGGGCCTGTAAACTGGACACCTGGTCTGAATTGGCACAATATGCCTTACAGGAGCTTGCTTGCCCTGCTGGTAGTGTGCTATCATAAAGAGTATCTTCAGTGCAGCTGGATCAATCCTGACAGAAAGAAGGACACGGCTGTCAACACAAAATGTTGATGATCTAACCTTTATTTAAATGAACCATGCATGGTTTTCAAACTATTTTGTGCCACCTTCCCCTGATGATACCTAGGTTGCCAGCAAAATGTCTTGCTTTGTCTTACTCTTCCTCTCACTTCTCCAATTTCTACATTTGTACCAGCTGAAAGTCCAGCCTATGCCTGAACAGATGCCATTTTTGCCACCTCCCTTTCTGGGCTGTCCCCCCAGGGACAGGGTCACCACCTGGCACACCCAGCCAAGTGCCGGTGCCCTGAGCAGGTGTCGGGTCTCACTCTGGGGCGACGGCACAGGCACAGGATCCCTCATAGTACCAAAAACTGTCTCTGACAGTGAGATGGGCCCACTCGCCGTCAGATGCACCGGCGTACTATGAGGGGCCCTGTGCCAGTGCCGTCGCCCATGAGTCGGCCCCACCTGCTTGCTCAGGGCCCCAGCACTTGCAATACTTACCTCTCCCTGCTCCACCGCTGTGGAGTCTGGGTAGTAAAATCCTTCACAGGGACAGACACTACAAATTTCATTAACTGATCAATGATGGTTAAGAAGTAGCTCTGGCCTGTCCTGCTGGGCTCTACCTTCAGATGATCAATGGCTACCATTTCTAATGCACGTCGACTCACAATCGTATGCAGTGTTGCTTTCTGATCAGCTTTCACAGTTTTACTAGTCACAGACGTGTGAAATTCCTGGCAACATTTTGCAATGTCTCCTCTCATGCCAATCCAATAGAATCGCCTATGGCCTGTGGCTTCTGTCTTTAGCACTCCAAAGTGACCAGATTGATCATGATAGGCAGTGAGGACCATGTCTACATGTCTCCTTGGCATCACAATTTGATGGAGACAAATAACGGTAATGGGATCGACGCTACTGCGATTCAGCAAGCCTTTCTTCATACAGAACCATTTTCACTGGCTACACAGATAAAGTAATTGAGGGTCAGCATCAATTCTCATAATTCAACAGGGAGGTTGTAGCCTGATTATTAGTAATAACAAAATTTCTGCAATCACTCAACTTTCAGTATGTATTTGTATCCATCTTCTTTCCTGTAGCGGAGAGTCTGGACTGGCTTACTGAGACTGAAATCTAGACGAACATTTAAAATTAGCCCAACACTGTATACAGCTGTACGCTGCTGATCCAAAACAGTTTGTCAACTTTTTATATTGTAGTGTAATCCAAACAGAGCCTGTGAGCGACTGTCTGTTACTCCGTAAATAAATACGGAGATTTACAATTACCCCTAGACTGTATACAGCTGTCCGCTTGGGATACAATAATCTTTTTTGCAGAAAGTCGTCGTCCTCCCCCCCAACTGTGTTTGCATCATTGACACCTGAAACATTGGCCCACATGTGTGATTATTTCTTGTGCATCTTTTTATATTCTTGTGTAATCCAGCCTGAGCCTGTGATCGTCTGTGTGTGCCTCCTGAAATATATACGGAGATGTAGAATATTTTCACTAGACTATATATACCTTTTATCTGGTGATACAGTACCTCTTATTTTGTCCTCCTCTTCCTCGGACTTCTCCAATGAATCCATTTCCAGCTGCTTTACGTCCATTATACACCTCAACATATGGCATTTTTGCAACCTCCCTATCTGGCTTGCCTCACCCCCCCTCCTCCACCAACAAAATTGTGATATTGTTGTGTAATACATACTGAGCCTTTCAGCGTGATTGTCTGCCTCCTGAATTATATAAGGAGATTTATAATATTTAAACTATACTATATATAACTTGTATCTTGCGAAACAGTATGAGATTTATATTTTAATATGCTTTGTGAACAATATAAACATTAACCAACCTAAAAATATGAAAACTATCTTTAGAAATGTTTAATAGGTCTGTGATAAGAATCACAGATTAAGATTTTTAAAACTGTAGGCATAAAGTGTCTTGAAATATGAACAAATTTTTCTATATACCTATTCTAAAACCTTAAGAATTGTGTGAGAAACCTATTGCCACGTTGCTTTTTGAAAGTATAAGGGTTACTGCCCGATGGAACATACAAGTTCGAAGGATCAAACATGGCAGCTGGATCATTGCCAAAAATAACAGGAGCCGGAAAAGTGGGTGGCATTTGACATGATGGCCAAACAGGGGCTGCTGCTGGAATGGGGTTTGGCTGGTTAGTTGGATGAATAGACTGAAAATTATAGTTGTTTTGGTCTGCAATTTTCTGCAGGTTATTTGACAGATAACTCAGAATATTTATCAGCTCTGCAATGCCCATACCAGATATCTCCTGCCCTAAAGGTGGGTGTTCTTGTTCCCCCATCAAATTCTCCTCCCTTTCGACATCTTCAAATAAAGATGTGAATATGTCGTCAGGAATATCCTGATCCTGCTCTCTCTGAATTTTGGCGACCTTTCTGGGACATGAAGAACAGAATGGATGGTTTGTAAAAATTAGAGCCTTTAAAAGATGAGGATGTTCATCCTCAAAACCTTGCCCCCCCTAAGGTGTGAAGTTTGGCAGGTATTGTCTGGCAAGGTGGAGGTGGAATTATAAATGCCTCCATGTTGTTGGCATTTATAATTGCATATCTTATTTTGAGGTAGAGGTAGGACTTGAGCTGGCTGTAGAACATCGTATCACTGCTGGTTTGGGGCCAGAAACACAGGAGGCACATATCCTTGGTACATGCAGGCCAGATGAGATCCACATATTCCCAGACCGATTCCTGAGAGATAACGCCTTTAGTTGTGATCTTCTTTGGTAATTTAAGAAAAAGGTGGGCAGTGGGGCACTATATCAATGTTAGGGTCTTCGGAACGCACCAAGTATATAATGTGGAGAGGTGCGTTCGCAGCC
>VIAB01018070.1:20548-33620 GCA_009801035.1 Oophaga pumilio | reverse complement strand
CCTCTTTAAAAGTGACTTCACATTACAAATCCTTGGCCAGCATTTAATGCTCTAATCCAGAGCAGGCCACATCTGGCCCTCTGCCTGTTCCCGCAGACCGAAACAGCTGAGGGACTGAAAACAGCGGCTGGACCATGCCCTCGCCTGCTGATCCCCACTGTCACCACTATCCGCTTCCTCATCAGTGAATACAATGGTGGAGGAGGAGCCCCAGATCCTTCTCCCACCAATCAGAGTGAGACAGCATTCGCGATGCCGTCAGTTCAGCGTGCTGCTGCCAAGACGCAGTGTACAGGACAGGAGTAGAGCGGCGGGAAATGGGAGTGAGTCGAGTATGTGCTTTTATTTGTTTGTTTCTTTCTTTCATATGTGTATGGGATGTTTGTATGTATATAAGAGGCTGTGTGTACAGCTCATGCTGTATATAGGAGGCTGTGTGAGGGCTCATCCTGTATATAGGGAGGCTGTGTGGGGGCTCATCCTGTATATAGGGAGGCTGTGTGGGGACTCATCCTGTATATAGGGGGATGTCAGCATACTTAATTCTGTTTAGTATTAAATATAAAATTATTATGTTATTATTGAGCATAATTTCAGCCTATTGATTCGGCCCTACACACTGGTCACGATCTATCATGTGATTAATTGTTACACTTGCTCTAGTCAGCAGCAGCTGTAGAGGATTTGTGTGGCAAGAAACCTGTGAATAATATCCAGGGTTTATATGAGTCAGACCCATTTATTGTTCCCTGTACACAAATATAAAACATATTACACCTTATATCATTAGGGAATTACTGGGGCCATTTTATGCTACACATAGGATTTGGACGTTATCAAGGCTATTTCTCTAGATCGGTCTTGTTGTAGTATGTCCATGTTGGAAAATATAGTGTCTTTTTTTTTTACGTCAACTGTTTCATTAGCCAGTCTCCATTCCAGAGATTAAAGGAAATGTCCAATCTTCCAGGATTGTAGCATAGAGCAGATTGATATATGGTGTTAAAGTAAGAAGATTCAGTCTATCAACCTTTTAGTCTATTAAAATGTCTGCTTATTCTGGGCTTAGGAGTCCAGTGGGAGGCCTCACTCCATGGCTGACAGCCTTCTGTGTATAAGCATGCATACAATGATAGCTGTCAGTCACTGATTAAGACCGCCCACTGGACTCCTACCGCCGGCATGTGTAAACATTTTAATGAATAAAATCCAAGTAGGAGGATGAGGAGGAGAGCTGCGTGTTTGTCTTATGGATCACTGCCTGGTATCATCGTACCAGTCATTCTAAGGATCATTAATTGTATGAGGCTTTACTCACTATGTTCAACTCTGCTTTATGAACCGATCACAAGAATAATGGCTGGATGTGATATGGGAAGTAAGAGCGCAGTGCACACAATGTCTCATTTTTCGGTTTAGTGTTTACACTGGATACAGAGGTCACGTCTGAATATCCATGTCTGGATCCTAATGGGAATGTGTCACTCAGTAAAATAAGCTGTCATGATTAGTGTGTAGAAATCCTTCTGTTGCTCTCTATCATGTACGGGCCCGTCAGCGGATTCACGCTGCAATAAAAACGGGCAACATGATCAGAGAGCAGCAGCCCCACGATTGCACGGGGCAGGTTGTATTCTGAAATGCTTTGACACTTCAGGCAAAACATAGTTGAAGACGGTGGCTGGGAATGAGGTGACGAGGATGACTAATCCCATTGGTATAGTATGTTCCCGCCAACCTTTCCCTGACCGGTCGCACCGTATACACACAGGGAGAGACTTGTCAATCTAGACGAGTGGAGGACAGAAGAAGACAGCGTGACCCTGCTTCCTCTTGGATAAAGAAAAGTAACAACGCTTCCCAATTGTTATTGATGGAAGAAGAGTTTTTTTCTTTTTTTTCTATATCTCATGTCCAAGCAACGTTTCGACAGACATGAAGATTTTACCAAACTCACCGTCACCTCGTTCCCTTCCGCCATTACAAACTATGTTTTCCTTGAAAACTTTTGGATGTTTTACAGTAGAACATATATATCTACAATAACAGGCCCGACTGATGATCCGGTTCCTAATTCGATCATCTCGAATCTCCTGATAGGTTCCAGATTTACCTCTGTGAGTGGGCAGTGGATCTGGGCGTACCACTCCTGACAGTATAAGCACACCTGGATTCCCTGGCCAATGAAGAGGAAGGTCCACATCATCACGTTCCACACCGGGCTGGTCCAACTATCATTCATCATGAAATTAAAACAAACTGGAAAGAAACAAGAAGCATGAGAGAAGTCTGCAATCAAAGCATAGCCACTGGTCCCCATAACCATGGACTGAGCATGCCTGCTTGCTTCAATAGGAAGGAATAGATAGACTGCTTTCAAATACCGAGATCACAATGAAATTCAATGTCTACTATCCAGGCGGCCTACTTATGCATCAGCTGGGGATCGATCATACCAAAACTGACAGCTTCAGACAACGTTTACCTAAATTGTGTGGCCTAAAGAGGGATCCATCAAATGTACAGAACTACTGAGACGAGCCTGAAACCCAAGAAGCTCCATATTACACAGATCTGGTTTATTCTAAAACTTTGTGGTATTTCAGATAAAATATACTGAAACTTGAAAAACTAGCTGGGAACAGGAAAAAAGGCTGCGTGCTTCTCATGGATGGCACCTGGCTGCTCATGGAAGGTGTCTCCTGACAGCGGGGTGGGAGCTGCAGGTACTTGGTTGTGTGATGCTCATAATGAATTGAAATGTTTGAGCGAGTTGGTTATAACTTATAAGTAAAGGGAAAATGAGAGACATGATAATTCTTATATAAAGTGGGAGATACCTAATAATAATTTATCCCACCTCCTTCCCCGTCAGGCAGTGAAATGTAGGGGTGTTACAGGAACGGTCAGGTGCTTTCCCTCCTTAAAGACGAGGTTTCCCAAAATGTGATGTTACTGTATTTGAATATGTGTGATGACATGATTTTATTGCATTATATGAGTAATGTAATTGTGAAAATACATAGGATTTCAGAGTCACTAATGTAAGTTTTGTGGATGTAAAAAGGAATTTTATGCAAGACATTTAGGGATGACAAGCTTAGGTATGGCATAGAATATAGGACAGTGTTTCTCAACTCCAGTCCTCAGGACCCACCAACAGGTCATGTTTTCAGGATTTCCTTAGTATTGCAAAGGTGATGGAATTAATGCTTGAGCAGGTGATAAAATTATCACCTGTGCAATACTAAGGAAATCCTGAAAACATGACCTGTTGGTGGGTCCTGAGGACTGGAGTTGAGAAACACTGATATAGGACATAAGGTATAGCAGAAGGCTGATTGTTAGATTTAGGAAAGGAAAAGTGCAGTTTTGGGCACACTAGATATAGGAAGTAAGTTATACAGGTTGAGGCACAGTTAAATGTTTGGGAACAGCCTTAATATGGGAGGGGGCAGAGTTTAGATAAAAGATGGATACTTCTTGATTAGAGGCAGACTAGAGAGATACACAGTAGTGTAATCATGCTATGTGTGAGAATTCACTGTGTGGGTATCAGTGTCTGGAGGGCACTTTTGTTGGCATCTACTTTATGGGGGCAATGAAAGGAGACTCTAGGGCCTCAATATGAGAAAAATTACTCTGTAAGGGCTTTAAAGTTGTGAGATCTGCTCTTTTGTGCCCTATAAGTTTTATTTAATTTTGGTGGGTGTGATTAGAGCTACTATTATGGGGCCTGATGACTTATGTACGACCCTGCACGTCCATGGTATTTATTATTGATTACTGACTGTCCATTGCATCTGAACATAATAGCAGCCAAAGGGAAACCGTGAAATTTAGGTGCAAGTGATAACTAAACACTGAAGATTACGGTTTAGAAAAACGACTGGCAGGACAGAGGTCCAGAGACCATGTCAGTAGTCCGTGGCATGACGTTGTGGTGGCCTGTCAATTAGAAGAGACACCCAGAATGCCGGAAAGTAGTAAAAGGTTTAAAGTGCTCTAACCATCAGACACAGAGAACTGAGATGGTAACCTGATTAAGGGTATTGTGGGAAGTTTTGCTCAACTCTACTAAACATAGAACGAAAACACAGGCTTGTTCACTGTGTGCATGGCTCATGTGTTTTTGTTCTTAATCGTTTTCTTGTTTCTACAAGACCAGGGAGTTTTCCATCCCTTCTTTGTGAGCCGTGCACACATAAGCTGTTCTGTGCTATGTGTCCACATTGGACATTACCTTTCTGAATCCTGCTCATACAGGTATTACACATATGGCCAGGTTTTTAAATACAGTACATCAGATAGGGATTACACACATTAGTCAGGGACTGCTCTGATACGGGTATACCTTGACGTTTGGTAGAGCAGCTTAAAATAAATTTTTTGCAAAAAACATATTAACCAAATACCCTGTGTTTTTCCATCTTTTTATTAGCACTTGCTGTTTACTGTTATTTTTTTTTGCAACAGAGTATTTTTTGGTTTTACTGTGCTTCTTTGTGTTTTCAGTCTTCTGGTGGTGTGAACAATGTCCCTACAGGCTTGTTCACTGTGTGCATGGCTCATGTGTTTTTGTTCTTAATCAATCGTTTTCTTGTTTCTACAAGACCAGGGAGTTTTCAACCCCTCCTTTGTGAGCCGTGCACACATAAGCTGTTCTATGCTGTGTGTCCATATTGGACATTACCTTTCTGAATCCTGCTCATAGAGGTATTACACATATGACCGGGTTTTTAAATACAACAGATAGAGATTACATACATTAGTCAGGGACTGCTCTGATACTGGTATACCTTGACGTTTGGTAGAGCGGCTTAATATACATTTTTTGCAAAAAACGTATTAACCAAGTACCCTGTGTTTTTCCATCTTTTTGTTAGCACTTGCTGCTTACTGTTATTTTTTTGCAACAGAGTATTTTTTGGTTTTATTGTGCTTCTTTGTGTTTTCAGTCTTCTGGTGGTGTGAACAATGTCCCTACAGGCTTGTTCACTGTGTGCATGGCTCATGTGTTTTTGTTCTTAAACATAGAACTAATAGTATTTTTAGCTAACCATAAGAATATAACATAAAAGCAGATCATCCCACTAGTTCGCTGCTCTTGGAAAGAGGAACTTGGCCCTGCTTGATCCCGTTGTGTTTGCTATTGGGTTGTGAGAATCCCCAAGTAGAATAGCAATGATTGTGAATAAGTGAGTGAGAGGAAGGGAAATAAACACCAAATCATTATTTCCATCATGGCACAAATCAGACATCAGGAGGTAGTCAGAGGTGTGGCTGCCCGCTCACCTCCTCTTCGTGTCCAATTTTTCCGATGGCAGGGAGAGTGAAGCCAGGACTGATTATGTCACGCGATCCCTGTGCCCAATGTGAATCGAGCCTTCGGGAGACCCAATGCTGATTGGACACAGGGATCACGTGATATAATGTGAACCCAGCCTTGGGAGAGCCAGTGCTGATTGGGCACAGGGATCATGTGACATAATGTGAATAGAGCCTTGGGAGAGCCAGTGCTGTTGGGCATAGAGATCACATGACATAATGTGAATAGAGCCTCGGGTGAGCCATTGCTGACACCACCGGAATGGCGCCAGCACCGGCGGTGAGAAGAGGCGTTATTTTACTGTAGGCAAGCATACGGATTCAGATGGGGGTTGTCTCAGGAGTGGAAAACCCCTTTAATAGGGTCATGCGTTCATGTGTGCCCCCTCTCTTCTCTTTATACAACTGCAGCTAACGCCATAATTATGAAGGAAAAACAAACAAACATGGATTTATATACCTCCAAAAATAGCAAAAAGGCAGAACATGACCGGGTAAAAGAAACCAAGCGACAATGTCAAAACGAATTCATGTACAGAGGCAGAGATGAGGAACACTGACAGCATCACTACTGTGCGGAAACGTTTCTTCAACAGCTGAAAAACAGGAATCCGTCACTTGCTGAGTGCAGGCTCGTATCTCCAGACTTTCCTTATAATCCCATACTATAGTCCTTACCCACAGCAGATCCTGATAGACATAGTAATACAACCAGTCATGGACGACCACATTCCACGTGCGGTAGTAGTTAGAGAAGGATGTGGAGTTCCACCAGTCCTGCAGAAAAAAAAACAGGAGCTTTACCATACGGCCATACCATGCACAAACCACTGCGTCAGAAGAAAAGTACAGTCACCTTATAAAACATACGATCTGCAAAGCGGAGCATCTCAGCAAAGGCGTTCAACCAACAGTGCAGAAATGCAAAGAAGGAGATTAGCAGCACGAAGGTGCCTGAAAAACAGAACAATGACGGTAAAATCAAAGCCGAGCCGCCAAAACCTGTGTGAGGCTGCTGTATGTTATACTGTATACATTTCATTGTGTCCATATCTATAATTGCATATATGGTAACTACTGTCATCATCATGAAAGTAACTGGGAGATGGTCACAGTCCTTATATTATCATCATCATCATCATCACACAATAATAGGCTTTTACTTACCGTCCGGTCATAGAACAGTTTAGAATTTAAAGGGAATATTTCATCAGAAAATTACCTACTGTTTAAATCAGGTTTGTGTTATATATTTGTTTTTTTCATATCCCGCTTTATAATAAAATTGCAAGATATCTAAATTTCTTTTCTCAGGTGCAAAAGATCTTCAGAAAGATTTAGCAGTCAGAAGATTGGCTTTAGAGATAGAAGAGCTCCGGCTGTAACAGCCCACACTGCACTGGCTGTATAATCCTGTTTACTCAGGAGAACTTGTATAACAAATTGTCCCATTCATTTTCTCCTATTACCCCTTTTGAAAATTAAAAGCTTGGGGCCAAGGTAACATTGAGGGGGGGAATATGTTTTTAGTTACTCATCCCAACACTATACAATTCTGTGAATCACCTCAGTGTTAAAAATGCTCACTACCCCGCTAGATGAATTCTTGAGAGGTGAGATTTCAAACTAAGGTCCCATGTGGGGAATTCTGCTGTTGAGGAGTGTCAGGGGCTCTTCGAATGTGACATGGTGTCCACAATCTATTCCAGCCAAAATGGCACTCCAAAATTCACATGGCACTTCTTCTGTTCCGAGCCCGGCAGTGTGACCAAATAGTAGTTTGCCCTATATGTGGGGAATAGTCGTAAACAGGAACAATTGCACAACAAATTGTATGGCACAATTACTCCTCCTTCTCTTGTGAAAATGAAAAATTTGGCACCAAAGCAACATTTTTGTGGAAAAAAATGTAATTTTTCATTTTCACATCCCATTTCTTAGTCTTACCCGGCAGTGTGGCATGGAAGAAGGAAAGCACCAACATCTTCGTACTGAATGGCTGCTTGCTCATGTTTTTGAATAAAGGGATGCACAGCGTAACCAAGGTAAAGTACATAAAAAAGATACAGCCAAGAAACTAATGATAAAGAAAAAAACAGATTAAACAGATTGCACTTGAAACCATAGATCAATTATTATTCTCATTATTCTCACGTCTTATTCACCAATTGATATTGATGTTTTTAATGCACAAAAATAAATAAATCAAAACACTTACAGTTATATCTATACAAAGGAGTAAAAGAAAAGGAAAACCTGAAGCTTGAGACTGGAATCACAAATGCAGTTTTTTGTGAAGTTTTTTAAACCAGCATCAATGTACTGTAGTATGAATGGGAGAGGTAAAGGAGCGCCCTGCTGGATTCACATCTGGTGTTGGATCAATAAAGACCGCATCAAACTGCAGGTGTAATCTCAGAGTTTTCTACTTCTAGTTAAGTTATTCAGCTGTCTAATGTACTTACTTTTAAAATGGATCTTTCACTAGACTTCAAAAAACAAACTGCAGACATTATTCACCCCTTGCCGACATTTGACATACTGGTCCCTCCTATTTGGGAAGTTGTTTCTGGTTTTGGACATACCAATACGCCATGATGATTGTGCAGACACAGTAGTGGTGCCTGGTGCGATCACCACGATAGCTCGGCTTCACCAACACCCAAGCTCCTGAAGCAACAGCCAGGGTCAGTTGTAGTAGCGATCCTGGCTGTTTAGCCCTCTGGATGCTACAGTAAATAGCAACCCCGGCATCTAGACGGTTGTTACAGTGAGGAGGCTCCCTCTTTAACCGAATCGACTTCTCCATGCTGTGATTACGGGATTCTGATGGTTGTCATGACGACCAACTGTCAGTGAGCTTGCGGTCTAATACAAGAGTATTCCAGTGTATTACTCCAGCAATCAGACTATTGAGTATTCAAGCCCCATAAAGGAACAAAGTAAAAAAAAATCGCTTTCTGGGTCGCCACCGCTGCTTCCGATCTCTGTTATTGTATGCAGTGCTGATGTCACGTCGACAGCACTGCAGCCAGTCTATGAGCTCAGTGGCTTGGAGCAGCTTGTGCAGTCTATTTGGGCAGAGCTGCTGAGCTCAGTCATTGGCTGCAGCGCTGGCGAAGTGACATCAGCGCTGCAGATTATAACACACCACAGGAGTCGTGTAGGAGACTCAGCGCTGGTACCAAATAAGGGTGAATGAAGCACAGTGTCACAATTTGATTTTTTTTTTTTTTATAAAACTGCATTCTGGGGACAGGAATTTTTGCAAGTGAGAAACCCCCTTCATTTTCAGTTAATGCACTGGTAGACATCAGATCACAAGTACTAAAGAGACCTGCTTTAAAAAATAAATCAAAAGGACAACTGCTGATTTTAGAAAGGGGGAGAAAAATCTAAGTAAGGCCTCCACACACCATAATTCACCCAAAGAAGCACTAGACTCTAGGGGAGAATACCCAGCACATCCAGCGACCCATGGAGCGGGGCAGGGTGGTAGATAGTAGCGAGCCGCAGCATAGAGCTGCCCTATCATTTTAATAATAAAAGCGTTCTTGTCAGAGGACAGAAGCTTTCTAAATACAGCCCTCTACTACATGCCGATCTACTAGACGGCTGCAAGAAGAACATTTATAGGAATTCTTTTTCTGGGTTGCATTTAATCAGTAACTCATGTACACAATATTTGGAGCAGTTTTCATATGAAAAAATCATTATCTGTGTATATGCCTATAGCAGCCAGTGTAACAGGCCAAATTAACCCCTATTCAGATTAAACCCGGGTATAGTCTGGCCCAGGCCAGAGTCTAACCCGGGGATAAACTGTCCTACGCCAAAACTATCCCAGGGAGTGTAAAATAGCGTAGGCCAAACTACACCCCTCCAGGCTACAATACACCCTCTATGTTATGAGCCCTTGTAAATGAGATAGATTTTAGGTGCCAATTTTTAATAATTTAAAACTGACTCTCCCATAGTGAGAAGGTATTTGTGTTGTTAAAGGGAATCTGTCACCCCATTTTTCGATTATAAGATGCGGCCACTGCCATCAGGGGCTTATCTAGAGCATTCTGTAATGCTGTAGATAAGCCCTCGATGTCACCTGAAAGAGAAGAAAAACAAGTTATATTATACTCACCCAGGGGCGGTCCAAGGTCCGGTCCGGTCTGATGGTGTCGCGGTCCGGTCCGGTGCCTCCCATCTTCTAGCGAAGCCCTCCTCTTCTTTGCTTCCCATCGCGTCTCCTGCGCAGGCGCACTGCTCTGCCCTGATGAGGGCAGAGCAGAGTACTGCAGTGCGCAGGCGCCGGACCCCTCTGACCTTTTTTTACCGACGCCTGCGCACTGCAGTACTGATTGAAGTTTTTTGGTTCAAGTAATAATAGTCTGTGTTTAGAAATTTAAGATTTAAGTCCTTTATCTTCTCACGTAACTTACCTCACAAACCTGATCCCTCAATAAGGCCGGCGTCACACTGGCGAGTTTGATGCAGGTAAGTCGCACGACTTTCTCGCATCAACACCCGGCACGGCCGCCCGCTCTCAGACCCGAGTGCGCGGCTGCATAGAAATACAAGCAGCCGCACACTCTGGTCCGAGAGCGGGCGGCCGTGCCGGGTGTTGATGCGAGAAAGTCGTGCGACTAACTCGCATCAAACTCGCCAGTGTGACGCCGGCCTAAGATGTTGAAACATTAAGTTATTCTTCTGTATATCCCTCAACGCTGCTGATATCAAGGGGGTATAATCTGTCATGAGGAGGTATGAAATGGCCAAGGCCATAATATACCCAGGGTATTATCAAGCCAAGGCCGCTTTAACCCCGGATACAGTCTGGACTCGGGGTATACTATGGCCTGTTACACCGACATCCCAATTCCTAAATATATCATAGCACTCACTGGAATGGAGGCAGATCTTCTCACTTATGCACATTCTTAGCTTACATCCTACCTGGGCAAAGTTCTTAGCTACATATTTCCATCTGATGTACGGTGTCCTGTAGGGAGACAAATACATAAGAAGGTCACCTTGGGCCTAATCTACGTCTACTATAGAGAATACCCTTCTATCTCAGGCTTTCCTGACTGTTCATGAGATGAGATAACTAGATAATATGCTTAGTATCTAGATTATACATTATGTATAAGTTTATACTTTATTAGTTCTCGGCTGATCAAAGTATAGTTAAAGCTTTCACTAAGCAGGTGTGGATTCAATAAAATCACATTAGTGTATATAATGACCTATACTGCAGTGACTTAAACAGAACGTGTCTTGGGGGGCTACCTTGGATAACTTTCTCTGTAAATCAGAGTTGGGCAGAAGAGAAAGTAAAGATAACTGGAAAGTGCAGGAATTGGGGTATTTTTACCTGCAAAACAAAGAAAGATGTTAAGCCATAAATCATAAAATTACATGCAACTAGAAAAATTCTGTTATTTACATCTTACTGAGAATCTATCAGCAGGCTTTTGCTACCCCATCTGAGAGCAGCATAATGTAGGGGCAGAAACCCTGATTATAGCGATATATTTCTTCCTAGGCTGCTTGCTGTCGATTTGATAAAATCCCTGCTATATCTGCTGCAGATCTGCCAGTTATCTGAATAACCCCACCCCACCACCGATTGGCAGCTTTCTGCCTATGCACACTGCACTCAGAAAGCTACCAATCAGTGGTGAGGGCGGAATTATACGAAGCTCATGAATATGGAGGGATACATGGCAGCAGTTTTATTAGTACTGATAATCTCCTGCTGATAAAACAGTGATTTTATCAAAACTACACTAAGCAGCACAGTTAGTGACACATCGATAGAATCAGCGTCTTGGTCTCTAAATTATCCTTCTCTAAGATTATATGGCAAAAACCTGGTGACAGATTCCCTTTAACACATACTGCGGAGTTTCCTCGGTCATACCGTACATATTAACTCAACCTCCACTTGGCACTATGTTGTGTTGTTTTCTCCCCAGTTAATTCAAATGCACGATATTACTATTCTGACGTATTAATTCTCATACCTTTAATATTCAACATTCAATCATTTTCCACATTCAATTTGCCTAGCATTTAATTTTCTTCTTCACACTCCTCTCTATCTTCATTTCATTTTTTATTTATTTTGAGTCCACCTTGTTTACACCTCTCACTTTTACGATTCATTCAACTTACCCTATTTTTTAAATTACAAATGCACTTTTTTCCACCAGAAATCGGTGACGCATCTTATAGTCTCCTTTTACTGTAGCTTAGCGGGCGTGGGCGGCTGCGGTAAAGCGGGGTCAAAGCAGACTGGGTCGCTGCCGCAGGATGCTGGTGGTGGCAGGAGTGAGGCAATGCAAGGCCACAGTGGGCCCTGGGCTTTCACAAAATGACGGAGGAGTCCCCACAGTTCCCAAAGTTTCCACTGCAATAGACTTCAAAGAAACTTAGCACATAAATTGGCCAATTCATATATGCCCAGCAGCTCCACCCATCAGCCTATGGCAGTTTTAATCACATCAGGTTTCCATCTACCCATGTAGATGTAGGCTATCAGCCCATAGAAGGATTCACATTAGATTAGGTACTCAGCAAAGAAGAAGATCACCTTGCTGTGGCTGTTGGGCATACATGAGTTGGCCAATTTATGTGCCAAGTATCTTCCTAATTGTATGTATATATCTCATGTGAAATGTGAAGTATGTACTGTGGTTTAGTTTATATTGTGAATAGATTGCAATATAGGATAGTAATATGGGATACTATTAATATAATAATGTGAAATATGATAATCTTAGTACATGGCAGTGGTGTAGGACATGTTAGTATCTAAGGATAGGACAAAAGATAAGGCAAGATACAGTTAATGTTAGGGGCTAGCCCATAGTGGGAGGGGACTAGTGCTAGTAAAAAGAGGGGACTTACTGGTAGAGATTCAGATAGGGAAGAACAGTAAGAAGGACACATTCAAGTGCAGTGGTGTGCTAGGGCCAGCATGTATCATTCAAGGCATTGGTAGGCTAAATGGCGCACTGTGTCCTCTCGCGCACTATGGAAGATGGACGCAGAACCGTGTGAAGGGAAGGTCATTGCAAGACTGGACAGGAATTCCCTGGGGCTGATGGGGCCAGTGAACTTAGGGATAGTCCAGGAAGAACAGGTGAAGATGGGTTGTGGCCTATCCTATATGTTACAACCTTATGAACTTGTAATGTCCAGTAAATTTCTGTTTGTTGAAATGAACTTGGTGTACCCCTCAAGATGTGTCCTGCGGGCTACAAGAAAGTGTGATACACCCCACAGCAGCTCGGTCATGACTACCGTTCTTGGGCACTTTACACAGGTGCGCAATCAGCATGTTAACCATGACTGGCATCACCGTGCACTCACACAACTATCCGCGGGTTTGGAGCTTCACTACTGTGTCGGTGGGCATTTGTGTATACGCCAACGTCTCCCATCCTCTGACATGTCCCTTGATCAAGAAAGGGTGAAACTCGTGTTGGGGAGCAGGGACACAGATTCAATACATGTGATATCTTGTGATGCACTACTGTGAGCTCATCTAGCCAAGGTTACCCAATGGTATCTCCTCACGGTGAGCTAATATAATAATATTTTACTTAATAGATATAAGCTTTGGTATCCTCTTATCATAGTTTCTACATTCCACTAAATCTTTACTAGGTACTCCATCTATACCTTATCCACTGTGGATATATATATATATAGGGCAGCACGGTGGCTCAGTGGATAGCAC